>CAUYON010040607.1:0-153025 GCA_963573935.1 Arctocebus calabarensis
ACATTGGATACTTTTTCTTCCATTCTAGAGATACTTTGCTAAGGAGAACATGTTCCAGCTCCATCCATGTAAAAATGAAAGAGGAAAAGTCACCATCTTTCTTTAAGGTTGCATAATATTCCATGGTATACATGTACCACTGCTTATTAATCCATTCGTGTATCGATGGGCTCTTGGGCTTCTTCCATGACTTAGCAATTATGAATTGGGCTGCAATAAACAATCTGGTACAGATATCTTTGTTGTTCTGCAATTTTTGGTCATCTGGGTATATACCCAGGAAAGGAATTATAGGGTCAATTTGCAAGTCTATTTTTAGATCTTTGAGTATTCTCCAAACGTCTTTCCAAAATGGATGTATTAGTTTACATTCCCACCAGCAATGTAGAAGTGTTCCCTTTTCTCCACATCCACGCCAGCATCTCTGGTTTTGGGATTTCATCATGTGGGCTAATCTTACTGGAGTTAGATGATATCTCAAGGTAGTTTTGATTGGCATTTCTCTGATGATTAAGGATAATGAGCATTTCTTCATGTGTTTGAAGGCCTTGCGCTTGTCTTCTTTGGAGAAGTTTCTTTTCAGATCTTTTGCCCATCCTGAGATTGGATCTCTTGTTCTTTTCTTGCAAATACGTTGGAATTCTCTGTGTATTCTGGTTATTAAGCCTTTGCCGGAGGCATAACTTGCAAATATTTTTTCCCATTCTGAGGGCTATTTGCTAGCAGTATTTACTATGTTCTTGGCAGTGCAGAAGCTTTTTAGTTTCATCAGATCCCAGTCGTGTATTTTTGATACTGCTTCTATTGCTTTGGGGTCCTCCTCATGAAGTATTTGCCCAGGCTGATACTTTCAAGAGTGTTGCCCGCACTTTCTTCTAGAATTTTTATAGTTTCATGTCTTATGTTTAAATCTTTAATCCAATGTGAGTCTATCTTCGTTAGTGGTGAAAGGTGTGGGTTCAATTTCAGTCTTCTACAGGTCGCCAGACAGGTTTCTCAGCACCATTTGTTAAATAGGGAGTTTTTTCCCCACTGAATGTTTTTAACTGGCTTGTCAAAGATCAAATAGTGGTAAGTATTTGGGTTTATCTCTTGGTTCTCTATTCTGTTCCAGACATCCACCTCTCTGTTTTTGTGCCAGTACCATGCTGTTTTGATCACTTATCGATTTATAGTACAGTCTCAGGTCTGGTAGCGTGATCCTTCCTGCTTTGTTTTTATTTGTAAGTAATGTCCTGGCTATTCAGGAATCTACATTCTTGGTAACTTTGGGGTTTTATCTTTTTTTCTTATTACAAAAGTAATAGCTATTCGCTACTCAGAGTTCAGAAAACTAAGTATTAAAAGGAGCTTATACTTCTACCAGCTAGAAATATCCACTGAACTAATACCCTGTTCTGTGTATTCTTCAGTCTCTCTTTTATGCTTATTTTTAAAACTAAACTGAACCCCCCAGACTCTCCTTTCGCTTAATTTACATCCCTGTTTCCCCACATTTATAACCATGAGACAGGAGTTTTAAATAGCCACATAAGAATCTGCCGTATGGATACACCACAGTTTAAATCACTCCTCTGTGAGATTTTTTTTTTTTTTTTTGAGACAGAGCCTCAAGCTGTCACCCTGGGTAGAGTGCTGTTGCATCACAGCTCACAGCAACCTCCAATTCCTGGGCTCAAGTGATTCTCCTGCCTCCGCCTCCCAAGTAGCTGGGACCGCAGGCGCCCACCACAACGCCCGGCCATTTTTTGGTTGCAGCCGTCATTGTTGTTTGGTGGGCCCAGGATGGATTCGAACCCGCCAGCTCAGGTGTACGTGGCTGATGCCTTCGCTTGTTGAGCCACAGGTGCCGAGCCCCTCTGTGAGATTTTTGAGATTGTTTCCCTTTTTCACTATTATCAATGTCTGCAACAAAAATCTTTATGAATTTCTTTTGCACGACTCTTCATGGATTACAAATGGAGTTGCCATTCCAGATATCAGTGATAAATTTGTTAAAAAAAAAAAGGAGACAAAGGATCCCTCCCCTTGTGAAGCTTACATTCTAGCAGGGAAGACAATCAAGAATGATCAAATTAAAATTTTACATAGTACTTTACTAGATGACAGACGGTTATGGTCAAGTAAGAACCAGGTAGGATCGGTGCCTCAAGCGGCAAAGGTGCCAGTCACATACACCTGAGTTGGCGGGTTCGAATCCAGCCCGGGCCCACCAATGACAGCTGCAATCAAAAAAATAGCCAGGCGTTGTGGTGAGCGCCTGTAGTCCCAACTACTTGGGAGGCGGAGGCAGGAGAATCGCTTGAGCCCAGGAATTGGAGGTTGCTTTGAGCTGTGATGCCACAGCACTCTACCCAGGGTGATAGCTTGAGGCTGTCTCAAAAAAAAAAAAAAAAAGAAAGAACCAGGTAGAACAGAGTGAAAAATCAGGAATTCACAGGAGACAAGCTATTAAATAAAACTTATTTTAAAGTTTCTTGCCACACACGCCTCCAGAAAGGATATACTAATTTTTCTACCCACTCACCGGAACAGGATATCTGCCTTATATATACAAAAAATAAAAAATAAAAACTGGGTTGAAAACCACAAAAAAGTTCAACCTTACCTAATAATCAAGTTAAAACGATGAGGTGTCACTTGGCTCTTTCAATAGACAACCTGAATTAATTCTTCATTTGAGTTAAGCCAGTCATATTCCTTGCTCATTTTCCTATCTTCATACATTGATTTTAAGAGTTCTTTATAAAATAAGGATTAGGACAAACTGTTAACTACATGTAAATATCTTTTCCTAGTTCATCACATGCCTTTCAAATTTCCTGTTAGTTACCAGCTTGCGGAGTTTCGTTATAAATCAATCTTTTCTGTTACAATTTCTTCTAGAAGGGTCAGATCGAATACCCGCCCCCCTGCCCTATATTCGTATTAGTGATAATCTACATTTTTTGTCCAGCTCTTCTGTGACTCCCACTTTATTTTGTGCCTCGCCAACTCACGTAGAATTTCTAATTCCTCTCATTCACTTGGAATGCTGCTTTTATCAGACACATTTCTGTTTTATTCCATTCCATGGACCCATCTCTGTATGTTCTCATCAGTTTTTCCCGGTATATGGAAAGCTGGGTTTTTTTATCTTATAACTGAACTCCTTACTTAATTCAGTCTAATGTGGCTTGAGTGCTCTAGAAAGACAGGATCCTCTGAAATAATTTTCACTGTTTCTTTTTAACCATTATTCGACTTTGCTTTGTACATCCTGGCCAATTTCATGGGTTGGGGGGGTGAGTATATCGAGCAGCCTCTGTTTTGCTCCTAATTCCCTAACACTGCCTTCCCACACTTCACAATTAAGTCTGAAGCTGTAGGCTGCTGGTTTCCTCATCAAGTTAGTGCGATCCTTTTTCCAGCAGGATTTTTTTTTAAATAATAAGCAACGAGGAATATGGGTAGAAAATTGTCAAATGCATCACACACACAGATTTGTCCCCTATTTGCCAGGGTTTGGTTCTAGAATCTTCTGCATATACCAAAATCTTTGGACGCTCCAGTCTCGGATATAAAATGACATAGTATTTGCATGTAACCTACGCACATCTTCCTGTATACTTTAAACCGTGTCTAGATTACTTATAACACCTAATATGATCTAAATGCTACACA
This sequence comes from Arctocebus calabarensis, assembly GCA_963573935.1. Taxonomy (NCBI): domain Eukaryota; kingdom Metazoa; phylum Chordata; class Mammalia; order Primates; family Lorisidae; genus Arctocebus; species Arctocebus calabarensis. The sequence continues at coordinate 3,664 of CAUYON010040607.1, forward strand.
AATATTTGTTAAACTGTATTTTTACGGAATAATGACAAGGAAAAAAGTCTGTACATGTTTAGTACAAATGCAAAAAAAAAATTTTTCTCCCCCAAGATATTTGCTATTCACGGTTGTTTGAATCTAACCCACGGATTTAAGGGCCAGTTGTATTATGTTTTTCTTCTTTGCTCCACTTACATGATTATTTCAAGAGTAGACGTTCTAATATTAAGCCCTACTTACACTTCCAGGATAAACTCTGTGTGGTTATAATTCTTTTAAAATATTGCTCAATTCAATCTGCAACTGTTTTATCTGGCATTTTTGCATCTAGACTCATGTCTGAGCATTCTTTTTGTATAATCTTTGTAATGGTGTTGGTTCCCAGAGTTGTGGGAGCTTTGCAAAATCAATTGGGAGGCTTTATCTCTTTTTCTAGGCTCTGAAACAGTTTATTTAGCAGGCAATTATTTCAGCCCCCAAAGTTTAAAATAACCATCCATAAAACTTCTTGTATCCAGAGCACTTTTTGCAAGTTTTTTTTTGTTGTTTTATTTTTTGTTAGGTTTATTCTCTAGCTCTTGGTTTAAAGTTTCAAATTTGTAAATCACTTCTCTAGAACAGCCATGTCCCTGAGGTTTTCTGAGTTGTTATATTTTAAGCCACTGCATTTTGTATTATATAATAATTACTTCAGATACAATTTGTTACTCTTTTTCTAGCATGTCAACCCATTGTTAGTTTTATTTTGGTTTAGTTTAGTTTGTTTTGGTTTAGTCTATTTCCTTAATCTCCCCCCCCCCAAAATACACAGCTCTTACATTTATCAGTTCAATGGTCTCCTATTTTTCTAATTCATTAATATCATTTTTATTTTATAATTCTTTTCTCCAGCTGTCCTTAGGCTTGTTTTCTTCTTTCCAAGTCTGAGGTGAGCATTTAATTCATTTATTTTCATTTTCTTTTATTTAATAATGAAAGGAGCTAAAGCTATGGCTGTGCCCCTGAGTATAACTTCGGTAATAACCCGTATATTTAGACATACAAAGTTCTCAGTATTTCCTAATAATTCCGTAACAGTAACTTCATTTCCTCTTTGACTTAGGTATGAGGTAGGAGAATATTCTTAAACTTTCAAGTAATCGGATTTCATTTACATGTTAAATATTTAGTATTCAATGGAGGATAAAAATATCTCTGAAATAAGAAGACAAAACTCTGGCAAAGGAAAAAAAAACCTTTAAAAACTTGTTTTAATTACAAAACACTATTTAATGTTTTAGTTAAAAAAACTTCCCTTATGCTGTGATGGCCATATCCACAGATATCCCTTAGAGAAAGAATATAACCACAGCGTATTCTGGGTAACCGAGAGAATGACACATAAGGAGCATGAGACAGGAGAAGGAAAAGAAGTCTCTTCTGTATTTTACGGAAATTTTATCATGGGCATATAATGCCTCTTTAAAAAATCAATTTAGGCCGTGCACAGCAGCTCACATCTGTAATCGTAGTACTTTAGGAAGCCAAGGTGGGAGGATCACTTGATGTCGGGAGTTAGAGACCAGCCTGAGTGACAGCGAGACTGTGTCTCTACTAAAAATAGAATAAATCAGCTGGGCAGTTTGGTAGATACCTATTGTCCCACCTACTTGGGAGGCTAAGGCAGGAAGACTGCTTGAATCCAGGAGTTTAAGGTTGCTGTGAGCTAGACTGATGCCATGGCACTCCAGCGTGGGGCAACAGAGTAAGACTCTGTCTCTAAGAAAAAGAAAAAAAAATTAAAACCAAACCCATCTCTCAATAAAAGGAATAAATCCATCCCAGATAGTCTATGTAAGTATGCAACCAGATTTCATACTTTGATAAAGTTTGGAGGTAGTTTCATTGAATAAGACTTGGCCCCAAGACAATTAAATATGTGGCTAGAAAAGGGAGGCGAGGGGGAAAAAATCTCTCTTCAGTAATCTCCAACTGCAGAAGAAGTAAGAGCATCAAGAAGAACAAAGTGTGTATACACACACACACACACACAAACACACAAACAAAAGTTCAATCAAGCTACCATTTTGAAACCTAAACTTGACAAACATACAGCTGAGAGAAGACGGAATTCCCAGTTTCCTCCACCACCTCACCTAGCCTTTCCCATTTTATTGTGTATCTTGGTGGCTACTGACTTCTCCACTAATACTTAAAGTGAAATTCAATCCCAAATTAACTGAATTAACTTGTGATTGTAAGTATTATACCATGTCAATTCCCTTCCTTCCCACAAACTTCCTATTGTCAAGAAAAAAAGAATAGGAGAAAAAAAAAAAAAAGAACTCCATAAATCAGTTTTCCAATTTATGTTGAAAAAAAAAAATCTGTTTCCCACTTTCTCATTTCTGCAACTGGGAAATTCTGTATATTATGTTACCATATAATGAAGGATGCCAGTAAACAGAAATCTAACGCCTGCACACACAACAGATTACACAGTGTGGAATTGCAAACACCACCAAGTTACGCTCTCTTGGGAGCTTTATTAGGGAGATGTGGTTATTTAATGCTTCATCTACTTAAAAAAATTCATTCCATATGGGTGAAAAATGAGCATACCAGCCTGGATATGGGAAAAATAGAAAATGCGATCATCTATTACTTAAAATCCATAACGTTTTAAGCAAAAGTAAGGTGGTAAGCTTAGGAATTCAGAAAATCTCAAAATACAGGAGGTCATTAGCTCTTCAATGCAAGCACCACCCTCCAGAGGCAGAAGGCAGGGCCATCCTTTTGTCTCCACTTGACCAGTTAAGAAATTCTGGGGGCTTCCACTGGCAGCGGACTACACCCACGTACAGTCAGACAGACGCCCCCGGCTCCCACCACAGAGCAAGGCCCCTGATGGCTGAGTAGCTGCAGGACACAGTCTCCCGGCTGGGGACCAGTCAGCCAAAGGACATCCTCAGAGCCGGGAACAGAATGCCCAGCTCTGGGGAAGGGAACTGCCCTGAGCTCATCACACATGTGCCCAGTGGAGTCCAAGCTCCTGCACTGTGTCCGCCGTTCACCCCCACCCATTCTTCATGAGCACAGTAAGTTTAACAGCCACCACTGCCATCCTAAAACAAAGGACGGATGACAGGGAAACCTACTTCCTGCCTTCTGGCCATTCCCTAGCAAAGGAGAAGTGTGAAAGTGAGGAGGGAGAGTGGGCCAGCTGCACTAATCCCTTTCTGTCCAGCGGTAATTAATGGTATAATCCGCATTTCAGATGCATTATAGCCAAAATGCTGCATTATCAGAGGGCTGGGCACATGGCCCCAGGGCAGAGCCTCTCTGCTGACCTGCGGAGCCAAGTTACCTCATCTCGGTGGCCTCCTCCCCTTGGAGGAATTGACTCTGGACACCACAGGTCTCTACTCTGCCCAACCTGCCATGTCTGTCTTCAGGAGCCAGCCCCTCTGTGGCCAGGCCATGCAGCCCACAGGCTCTACCCCAAATGAGGAGTCACTCGAATCAAGTTCTCCTCTCCATCTGACAACTGCTTTGATATCACAAACTGCTTGGTGGATTTTTTAGATTTAAGCAGATCCCCAAATAATGGTGAGATAATAAATGCAAGTAGAATTAAGATGCCCTTCCTCAACTCAGTTGTGCGGGATGGCCTTTCTCTTTATTTGTTTTAGTGTTACTTGGGTGTGTCACACAAGTTCTGGGGCAACAGCTAAGTGTCCATCAAGGACTACAAGCTGACCGCTGCCCTCCACGCCCAAGGAGGAGGAAGGCCTTTCCACCACTACTGAAATGCTATCTTTGGGAGAAGGCATGCTATTAGCTCACCCAGCGCAAAAGCACTTTTAAGCTAAATATTACAGTCAAATGTCACTGCCACTTAAAAATAGAGGCACCTGAAGAGGCAGTCCTCCCAACAATGCTTTGAAGCTAGTGCCCACTGAGAACTTGATCTCAAGTTTTCCAATACCAAAGTATCTCGTGGAACAGGCACAAGGACCAGTATTTGGAGAGCCCGTACTGCCGTGCCAAGTCCACAGAGCTGCTACATCACCATCTCAGCGCAGCCGCTGCTGTGACGGGGCCCCGAGCCCACGGCCCACGCCCAAAGGTGGCCACGAGCAGTGGCAACAATCGGCGTTCCTCAGGCAAGTCCTCCTTGGAACTTGGTTGAAACTACTTATTTCTACTTAATCTTGGCAACTGGATATAAAAAGAAGAGCGTGACAAAAACCCTTTGTATCTGAAGTTTCAAGACCCTGGCATGAATGATATAAAGCAGACACCCAGCTACCTATAGGGGCTCCAAAATTGTGCCGTTACAATCCTTACTCAGAACCTTACATGTCCCTCCAGGATGTTATTTAATAACTCCAATTGAGCCCAACAATGGCAATTTCATACAGTTCAAAGTGATACAACTACCAGAGGCTGGCCAGGGACCCAACTGCCCTTTGTAACATTACTTTATGCAGTGATTGCATCGTGGGTTCTAGAAGCATTATCTCCATTCTGTGAACACAGCTCCCCCAGGACTCCTGGCCGCAGTGGCTGCCTACAAGTCATGGTCCAGTGAACAGACGTATCACCCAGGTGCTCAGGAGCCACACACCTGCCACTCGTGGGTAGCCACACACCTGCCACTCGTGGGCTATACATGGAGGGCAGAGAGAGAGTCGCCACCATCACAGGCTGCCTATCCATGCCCTTCAAGTGACCTTTGAAACACTAAGTTGATCTCTACTCAACCTTTGCACCTGTTCCCATGATGCCAGAGTCCTTCCTTTACAGAGAAGGGAAGCCTTCATAAACCACACTCTTCTCTTTCTCTTTCAAATACTGCTCTGAGGGCTGCACAAAAATACAAGTTAACAAACCAATGTCATATTATTTGGGGAAAATAGGGTTCCACCAAATTTCACCTCAGAGCCTCTCCTCCTATTTCTAAGGAAATATTCTTTGTTGAAACAGGTAGGGCTGTGATGTCTGATTTAGCTCTGTGCACCCCCCCAAAAAAACAAACAACAACAACAACAACAACACCCCAGGCACCCAACTCCAGGTCCATATAGAGATTTCCTTCCTTGTGAACTGCACCAAATCCTCCACAGGACCCTTGGGGTGGGCTTAACCCCCCGAGGTGGCCATAGCCTGGTGTCTGTAACCTATGAAATGTGTTTTATCCCACACGGCGAAAGAGATACCGCAGACTTTCTAAGATTATCCGGCTGGGCCGCTGTCATCACAGGGGTCCTTACAACAAGAATATATTAGCACTGTATCTTTAGCATTAGCCAGAAAAAAACTCCAGGCTAAGCCTGCTCATTTGAGATTTAGAAATATCCAAAGGAAACCAAAGAAACAATAGAAAAACAGTAGTTCAACAAAGAATATATATGTGCTACATTTTTATTTTGTCTAATAGGCGATACTGGGCTAAAAAAATCTGCAAGGAAGACTCCCGGCATCCACAGTTCCTTCTATCAAATGAACAGAAGCCAAGCCTAGGCAACCTTGCCCAACACACCAGGCAGGTGGCCTAGCCCGAGCCACGCCAGGATGTAGGGCAGCAGCCTGAGGAACTGGAAGGCCAGGGCCCACGCGCACGCACACAGACACACAGGCTGGGCTCCCGAAAACAGAGAAGAGGGCGGCTGGGGAAGGCAGTGGCACCCTGCCCACCTCAGTGGTAGCCTGGGGCCACGGGATCTCACCATCTCTCCAGCACCTGAGAGGTGTGAGCCAGGCAGCCAACCACATCAGAAGCTGGCTGCCAGCCGGCCCCAGTTGCCCAACACCTCCAGAGGAGCCAGCTTTCCAGGACTGACTTTCACACACCATGCAGGTACAGGCCTTGCTGACCCAGTGATTGAGGCACGGCCCACACAAACACTGGACAGACAGAAGGTGTCCTGTAACCAAGCAATTTGCTAACTGGCCCTGCGCAAAGAATATTCTCACCTACTACACCGAGCAAGGGGATCCTACCGCACCCCACTCCTATTCCAGTCTACCCCTGTTCTCCTGCATTCAGTGAACTTCCCATGCCCTTCTGCTATTTAATTCTCCCAGGCCTACATGTTTTGTTGACACTTTCCCAGTCTAGCCCATTTTCTTTATGTTAACAATTAACATAAAGTGTTATGTTAACAGTGAACACGAAGTATTATGTTAACAATTAACACGGATTATTATGTTATGATTTTTAGGGTCCGGTGTAACTAGGATTACTCAATAGGATTTAAACATTCAATTTTAGAGCACATGTTCAAGGTGCTACTTGAGACAAGACAAAGTGGTTTTTAAAAACACATTAACTACCTTTCACACAAAGGGTTCTCATTCCGCCACCTGCTTGTGAAAGATAGGACTCTGAATATTGATGATCCAAGAGAAGGCGAATTCTAGCAACATGGGCTTCTAGTTTGCCCCGATTCCAAGTCTCTATGCTACTGGACCAGTTTCTCTTTATGTGTTGCTTTTTCTGAGGCCCTCCCCACAAAATAAACCAGTCCCAGAAACAGCACCCTGTCTGCCTTAGATGAGACCATATGACTAATTTATGGCCTTTACCGACTCCCCTAATTTCCTCCTCTTCTATATGAATGTCTGTTTACAGCCACTCCGTAACCTCTGCATGAACCGAGAATGTTCTCTGTGCCTCCCACGGATGTGGAATCACACCCTGGTGGGAGCAGGGCTGTTCTCGAGCAGAATCTCCCAACTACAGAACAAGCATACCTGAGACCCTGCCCAAGTTCAGGTGTACCTCCTGAGAGACTGGTGGACCACTCCTTCTGAGATGCCTTGAGGCACCTTTAAAAAGACAAAGGGATACCTGGTTTCTTGTACCCTCAATGAATCCACAATTAAAAAAAAAATTTAAAAAAAAGATGAAGGAATGTCAAAGGCTGCAATTAGCATGGGATCCCAACAGGCAAGATGGATTTTCATATACACTTGGATTAAGTGGGGCAAGGTCTTATTTTTGTTTTCACTGAGGGAGGCAGGTATGGGAAGATGTCCCAGAAGATATCTTCCATTGGCCAAAGGAGGAGAAATGCTTGAAAGCAATATCTAAAAAGTGCTCCAAGTTTTTCCCTGTCCGCCCCTATCCCTAGGGTCCCCCCTGCCAAAGGTTTGCCGATACAATTCTCGCACTTGCCTGAGCGTCACGCCAATGTGGTGGCTGCCCTTCATGGCGAAGGAATGTTCCTTCTCTTCGCCCACCTGTACCTTTCTGATCTCTAGCACAATCTATTAGTTGATTTCTCCAACTCCAGAAAGCTAGATAACAATGTCCCCTACAAAGAGCTCTTCTAGCTCAGTACCCCTGCCATCAGAGCCTGTGCAGGGAGTTATCCGTCCTTGCACTCAAAAATCCAAGTGGCTACAGTGTGCTTGGGCCTGTCCTCTGGGCTAGGACTGGGGTGAGCAGTGAACCACGTGGGCTGCCTGCACGGGGCCCAGGCCCACTGCCGGCCCCCACCCCCAGCTCTTCAGAGGCACCTCTCTTCCCACATCTTCTCTGCTTCCTCTGAGTGAGAAGTATTTCCTCACTTCCGCTGAAAAATTTAGATTTTATTTTTCAGGAGCATAGGAGAGACCTATGCTTTCATGGTTTTCATCTTATAAAAAAAATTTAACTGTGCAATAAATGGTGAAAATTTTCTTTAATTGGCACTTGGGGAGGACGGTGAACTAAGTCAGCCCACGCTTGGTTGTGTGTGGGTTGTCACACTCGTGTCCCCTGGGGAAGGTGAACTGTCTCCTTCCCTTAAAGACAGAAGCCAGACTCCACATATTCTAAATGCTGAAACTCGCCAGGGGTCTTATCCTAAAATCTACATGATTTTTCTCATTCAGAGGCTATCCTCTCTCCTAGCCAATCCTGAAGAACTCAACAGCCAGCTCTCCTCACACCCTAGTGTGGGTGCTAATGTTTCCAGGGCCACCAAGACTTGGACCCAGCTTTAACAACACAGGCTGCAGGGGCCTAGTGCTCTGTCCTATCACACACTCACTGTCAGATTTCCTAGGATGCATGTTCCAAGAGTCCTTAGGGTTGTTAAGTTGATGAAAGAATGAAAGAACAGGTGGCACCTTGTCACCCACCTCAGGCCAGAGAGTTGGGATTAAAGCCCCTTGTGACATTGTGAAGCCATCCCTACAAGACAAGGGCCCAGTGGCCAGTTCATTTTGGAAAGCAGCCTAATACAGCAGAAGTTGCCAACAGTCCGTGAGTGTCTGCTTCACTCTGCACACTCAGGAAAATGGTCCTCAGGCACCACGCCAAGCCTCCGAGGGGCCTCCAAACCTTCCGACAGCATCAGAACATCTGTGCGTGTGTATGTGTGTGTGTGTGCGCGCACGCCTGTGTGCACATGGGCTGCTGAGTTTACAGGCTACTACAAACCTTCCACTGAGTCCAAACACACACAACACCCCCTTCCCTACCAATGCGACCGCCAGAGGCCCCTACCAGCACCCCCCATCCCCTCCCAGCCACACGGAGGTATTAAGGGGATGGCACTATGCCTGCCCAAACCCGCCCTGACTACCGGTGACCCCGCTCCCCACTGTTTGCATCTGCACCCTCAAGTGAGCATTCCTCTTTGCAGATACCTTCCTCTCTGAAGGGCATGAACTTGGAGAGTGTGAGTCATCACTGCTCGCAGGAAGCAACTTCTCGGTTCAGCCCTTGAGCCAGTTCCTAGAGAGACGTCTCTGGTCTCTCTCTCCACCACTCATATAAGACAGAAGGCACTTGGGGCTCACCCTCCCCTCACCCCCTTTCCTATGGCCTCTCCGAGATCCCTTCTCCCATCTACCCACAACTGGGAGAGTTGATTTATTTAGCCCCCTGGTAAGACAAATGAGAGAGCTGGCTGACATTCTTGGCCAGCCAGAAACACTTTTTAAAAAAATGTATGTTTCAACTCCTCCTGGGCCCTTTAACCTTTTGAAAAGGCCACACAGACATTCCATGGGAATTGACTATCACAATTCCTTATCGTCACTGAAAGACAAAAATCCACTTTACCCTGCGACATCTCACATGCATCCTTCACATTCTTGGTCTGAGAGCTGAGCATGTGAGAGAGGGAAAGGAAGCACCAGGAATGTGGGAACGGCTGCTGTCACCAGCACAGTGGCACCCACAAGCGACCTACCCAATTACTCTAATGAGGCACCAGAATACTCGATGGAAAGACTCTTTAAAAATAAGTGTAATGAACCACGCACAAAAACTTCACACTGGCAGAACACTCCCTCAGCGATCATGGCCAAATTGCAGATCAGATCGGAGGACTGCCCAAGGAAATCATAAGGAGAGCCAACGTCACTACTGCTCTATGAAAGAATAAAGGCTGCCAGGCACAGTGGCTCACGCCTATAATCCTAGCACTCTGGGAGGCTGATGTGGGTGGATTGCTTGAATTCAGGAGTTCAAGACCAGCCTGAGCAAGAGTGAGACCCGTCTCTACTAAAAACAGAAAAACTAGCCAAGTATTGTGGTGGATACCTATGGTCTCAGCTACTCAGGAGGCTGAGGCAGGAGGATCCCTGGAGCCCCAGAGTTTGAGGTTGCTGTGAGCTATGACACCACACCCCTCTACCCAGGGTGACTTGCCTCAAAACAAAAAAGATACAGTTTTGATTTCTTACAAGAAGAAAGGTTTTGCCAAAAGAAAGGGTTCTGTCTTAAATTCCAAAAGAAAAATATGTCCCTCCCCGCCAGTGTGTAAAGCCCAAGAACGGCCTCAGCATACGGGACAGCTTCTGAAATACACAGAAACAGAAGGTGCAGGACACACGGGTCACGTCCCTGTGTAGCCAGTTGCCCGGCCAGGTCACCTTATTGGCAGTGCCTGCCCCCCACGATTCGGCAATGAAGTTGCTGAAACTGAAATCATGTGGAATCGATCCATTCAGACCTCCAAAGCTGAGTTGGACTCAACAATCCTTCGATGCCCCGCATCTTCCTGACATTTTCCATTCACATATTTCCTGCTTTATGGGTAAGGTCGGGAAATTCTAGGCATGGTTGTTGGACCTTTTCTTTCTCATCTTATTCAAATCTAGCTAATCTGGGGGAAAACATTGCATAGCGGTGTGTCTCCCTACAACCCACCGTGACCACTGACACCCCACCCCATCTCCCCTCTGCTGCCCTCTTCCACCTCCATGCCCACCAGCCTGCTCAGCCTCAAATCCAGACTGGTGCCAACTGCATGGCCACCCCTCTAAGACACAGCCTCTGAGTATTGCTCATCTAGAAAATGAGACATGTCTCCCACCCTGCATACCTTATAGAGCAACTGCAAGGATTAGCTGAAAGGGTATAGGCCCAAGGGCTTTGAAAAAGGAAGCCTCTTAAATTACTTCCGGGTTTCCTCAGACAGACTTGGCACCTTTCCCTCCCACTTGGAATTAAATAAATATTTGAGAGGCTACAAGGGAAGCCTAAGGGGTGGCGCTGAGTAGAGTAGACCAACTGTAGCAGGCTGGATAAAAGACGAGACTGAAAAGGCCTTGAGCAGTGGGGAAAAACACAGTCGAGGAAAGGGGCCCAGGTTCTGGGCTAAGGAGGCCTGCTGGGGAGGCCGGGCCAGCGAGAGTCAGAGGGCTCCCCGCCTTCCATCACTCAAGCCAAAAATGACAGTCACCCTCTCTCCCACACTCACCTTCAACATACATACACACAGAGGCTGAGCACTTATCCCCCCTCACCTCCCAAACACTTGGGTCCACCCAGAACCTCAGAATGTTCATCTTAATTTAATGAAAATTATTGCAAAGACTCTTATTTTTAAAGAGTCTTTAAAGAGTCTTCTTTAAAAATAAGAGTCTTCGCAATAATTTATCATTAAATTAAGATGAACTCACGCTGGGTCAGGGCAGGCACTACATCGGTGGTACCCTCAGAAGAGGAGAGAACACACAGAAATGCACACAGGAGAGAAGGGCATGGGAAGACAAGGGCGGAGACTGGAATGGGACAGGGACCTCCAGCATCCATCATCAGCCAGGACGGCGCCCAGGGCAGTCCTCACCCACAGCCCACAGTGGCAGCCCAACCTGCCCTCACCTATCTCTCAGACCCAGGAGCCTTCGTGAGAACAGCTTTCTGTTGTCATGATCCACGTCTTTGTAGTGGCTGTGAGGACAGTCCCCTTCTCAGTGGAGCCACCCCATGCCTGGCTGGCTGCAGCGCTCTCCCCTGGTCTCCCAGTTTCCACTCTTGCTCCACGGGGGGGTCTGGTCAGACCCAGCCAGGTGCACCTGCTCTTGCAGATGAACCCCCCAACCCCCCAATAGCATACACCTCACTCAGGGCCATAACCTGCTCTGACCACAGGGGCTCTTGGCTACTCCCGGACATTCAGTTAGATGAGGCAGTTGAAAGGCAAAGATTCTCCCCTTTTGCCCCCACGGCAGTATCGTGGGCACCTGCAACAGCGCCTGGCACACAGAGGCTGGGGACAGCCTGATGAGCGCACTTATAGCAAGAGCTTCAGTGGAGCTAGACCAGGAGGGGTCAGCCTCCCAGGGGCCAGGCACATAGGCAGGCAGAACATGTTGGCGTATAAAGGAGCCACTGACCGGGAGAAAAGGAGGAAGACGACAGAGCAGGGTTTCCTGATGGCAACGCCCTGGCACGTGGGCTGGGTGACCCTGCAGGGCTGGCGTGGCTGTCCTATGTATTGTTCAGCAGCAGCCCTGGCCTCTGCCAACTGGCTACCTCCAGTACCCTCTCCCCAAAGTGTGACGACCACGTGTCTAGACTATCAACTGACTCTGGGGCAAGGGGGACAAAAATCTCCCCTCATTGACAACCACTGAAATAGTTTAAGGCCAGTGACAGTGAATATGGAGGGGTCACAGACAGCACCTGCCTACAGGCTGGCCAGGTGGCAGGAAGCAGTGAGGTAAGAACTGGCAGGGTAATGGGAAGGAAGTGGACCCTGGCCGCCAACAGGGTCCTCGTCCCTTCCAAGAGGGGCAGCCACTGTCCAGTGCTAGCCAGATTTTGCCCTGAAGACCCAAAATTGCTAAATCCTCTGGTTGTTGTCCAGAGAAAGTTTCAATCCTGTTTTTTATGGAAAATACGTCAATTTTTAAAATACAGTGTGTGCTACAAACAACATGTCTACAGGCCAGGTTATGCCTACGGGCCACGACTTTACAACCTTGCACACAGACTCCCTGGGGCCAGAAAGAGGGTTAGAAGGGACCCATCAGAAACCAGCATGACTTGTTCCAATTCAAGGGACTTGGGGGAGGCCTGTGAGGGTGAGGATGAAAGAAAAGGGGTTGCATCCCAGAAACTCCTACAGCAAAATAAGAACAGCAGGTACGCTCCCTGAACTTTACTAAAACACAGACCAGCAAGCCCAAGCACCAAAGTGACAGCCACAGGGCTCTGGAGTCTCCTTCAGACCAGGATGAATACAGAAAACCCCACACTCACTTCTAGAAGGTGCGTGAGCCTGCGTGACCTAGAGCAGTGTTTTTCAACCTTTTTTATGTCACGACACACTTCAGTTAAACGTCTATAGCACACTTGAATTATACTATTCAAAAAAAAGTAACAACACACACATATTCACAGAATTTCTTTTGAAAATAATTTAATGATCGTTAAAAATTTTCACACAGGTGACAATCACTGACCTAAAGCATAAAGCCCATCCTGGACAATAGCTGGTCTCCGCATCTATACAGTGGCCGGGAATCAGCCTGGTTGCAGGTGGACCTTCCCCACCACTCAGTCCACCCAGACCACCTGCCCAAGAACAGCCAGAACGTCATCAACCTCCCCTTGGTGTCCGTGGGGACACTGTTGCTGTTCGACAGGACAGCACTTCTGCTGCCCCCCAAAACCAGGCAGTAGCCCACTGGACGCCCCACCATGAAGCTCTGGAGAGCAGCTCTCGTATGCAGATCAGGGAGATTCAGGAGGTAGAAGGACCCTGGAGGCATCCTTCAACTTGGTCTTTGTTTTATAGAAAACCAGAGCTTTCTTAAAGAAGGGTTAAAGTGAGCACTTTGAAGACTGCTGGAATCAGAGCTCAGGTTCACAGCCTCACAAAGAGACAGGACACAGCAACCACACACACAATGTCCTTCCAAGACAGGTGGTCCCGTGCTCCCTGTGTGGCACTGCACTTCCACTTCTAGACAGGCCTGCTGGTCCTGCCTGTCTAAACAGGGCCGAAGGAACTCCTCGGGGAGCTCGGACTTCCCAGAGAAAGACACCCCACAAACACAGCATGTACGTTAATCATGATCAGACACCGTGCACACCCCAGCGTCCACCACCCAGCACGGTGCTAAAGTGACAGCCGGGGTGCAGGCTGTCCCATACGTCTGCTCTTGTTTCTGGATCTAATCAAGGTTCCTGGAGAAGAGTGAAACCCACAGAGCCCCCTAAACTCACTTCCATGCAGCTTTGCTTTCTTTTTTCTTTTTTTTTTTTGTAGAGACAGTCTCACTTTATCGCCCTGGGTAGAGTGCCGTGGTGTCACACTGCTCACAGCAACCTCCAGCTCCTGGGCTTAGGTGATTCTCTTGCCTCAGCCTCCCGAGTAGCTGGGACTACTCGTTCCTACTGGCGCCCGCCAGAACGTCCGGCTATTTTTCTGTTTTGCAATTCAGCCGAGGCCGGGTTTGAACCTGCCACCTTCGGTATGTGGGGCCGGCGCCCTACTCGCTGAGCCACAGGAGCCACCCCACCTTTGCTTTCTTGATGGGAGGAAATAACTGAGGTCTTCTAGCAGGTGGGCAGGGAAGCAGAAACAAGGGGAGGCGGGTAGCAAACAGGCCAGCTGACCTCGCAGGTGGGAGGCACCTGCTGACTCCTCTAAACTGGAGTCTGGTCTCTGAAGAGCCTCCCTGTGCCCCACAAGCCAAGTTGTCCTCTCTCCCCCATCCCTCCGCTCCCTCAGTTTTGGGCAAAGGCACCACTCATGGGAATGGATCTCAGATTCTCCAACTTGGACAACACAAACCTGATTCTTCCTCTACCCAATCCCCAAAGGTGGCAGCAAAAAGCCACATGAGACACAGTAAAGGGTATTAAGGCCTGGGAATACAGGAATGAAACTCCACCATGTGGGCATTCAGGGGTAGGGGGGCAGTGGGGCCTTGGGCTTAGATCCCCCTAAACCATCCTTAGTTAGTTAACTTCCTCCTCCCAGAAGCAGGTAATCTTAATTTTTGACCGTGTGAAAAAGCTATAAATCAAGACCTCACTCCATGAGGAGTCTCAGGAGGAACCGAGGGCTCAGGTCTGCGGATGCCAACAGCTGTGGGGCCACGTGCTCCCCAGGAAGGTCCTGCACCCCGCATGCAGGTGCCTCCAAAGCGTTCCCAGCACAGCAATCTCTGGTTTAGACACCCCCTTAGGCTCCACCCACCTCGGGGAGAAGGCCCCACCCACTCCCAGCTCTGCCCCATGCATGATTTCCTCCTGTCTCTAGATTGGAGGGAACTAACTATTCTATGCGGGCAGAATGAAAACGTTCCCACATACAGAAAACTCCCACCCCAGCGAGCAGCGAAGAGAGGGTCACTGAGCACTTGTTGAGAGAAGACGGGTAGGAAGCTGACTAGGAGAAGAAAAAGTCTCATCAGCTACGAAAGTTAAACAGAAATACCCCCCCACTCCATGACCACCCCACCAACCCAAATCCTTCCAGACCAAGAGGCAGCCACCAGCCGGTGCAGGACGCACTGGGGCTGACCCCCGAGGCAGGAGCCGGGCCTAGGAAGGGGAGGGGAGCACCATGGTGGTTTGCAGGAGCTCCACCTCTCGGAATGGATTTGATGTCAAGTGTCAGCAAGTAAATTGCTATTGGCTTCTCAATAAGCAGCAGTAGTGAGTTAAGTGTTTCCCCGTATTGTGCAGGCTCTCACGGACTCAATACGGTAGTATTGACAGCACAATCACACAGTAATCCAGGGTCCTCTAATGCCTACACTTCCTCAATGAAAATACACTTTCCACTTGGACATCAGCCCGTTAGCTTTAGGCTGGAATCTCTGGCTGGTCCCCTCTTCAAAGCACCACCCCCGCCCAGGGCCCATGGAACTGGCATCTGGCCCCCCCGACACCCCAGCCAACATGAACATCCCAGCCAGCGTACTGTCAGGGCTCAAGCAAAAAAGATAAACAGTCAGAGACCTACAGGAAAAGGCCTGCTCTCCTCATCTATAAATCACCGGTGGGAAGGAAAGAAAAGTGATCCAACTCTTTAAGGATAAAAATCTTAGCAGTCGCCGAGGAAAATTGATGGTCCCTTGCAAAGTGAAAGATGCTGGCCCCGGGAAGATGCATGCCTTCGAGTTTTCACGGAGACAGAGAAACTCAAACTTCACCCAGCATGACATGAGACTGAGACAAGTTACACAGCCTCCCCAAAGGTCAACTTGGCACACTAGATGTGACACTCCGGTAAGGAAAATCCCTGTGTCCTACCAGTCCCGGGTGGGTGGACACAGTTGAGAGTCTGTTCGTTTAATAGTAAACACTTCGGAAATGCAAGCTGTTTTTCAAAACCAGTTCTCATCCATTTTCATCTGACTTCTAGAACCTCGCAGAATAGGCAGGGGACAAGATTTTAACACAGAGGTAACAGAAACAACAGAGATAATACACATGTAACAGAGGTAACAGAGACACCAAGTGACCTACCCAAGGACACACAGCAAATGAGCAGTAGGGCTGAGGCTGGAGCCTAGACTAAGGGTAGGCCGACGTTTTCTATAAAGAGTTAAGTTTTTTTTTAAATTCATTTTTCTGTAAATATTCCAGTCTATATTCTCTCATTGCAAACAATCAACTCCACAGCACTGTAGCATGCAGGAGTCAGGACACAAATGAAAATCTATCACTGGTTGCCAATAAACATTTATGAACACAAATACGAATTTCACCTATCTTTATGTATTCATGAAATATTATTCCTTTTTTATTGCAACCCTTCCCCCCCATCTAAAAACACAAAAAGGTGTTCCTGGCTAGCAGAGCACAGGAACCCTGGTGTTGGGCCGGGTCTGGCCAGCAGGCTGTAATCTGCCCATCCCGGACTGCTGGGAGACTTCTCAATAGCTAGAACGCCACAAAGCCAGAAAAGACAAACTGATCATTCTCAGACCTATTACGGTTTTAACTTTCCAGTCCATTCAAAAATACTTGACTGTCAGACACCAAGCATGCAAGCCAGGCGGCAACACAGCTGTGCACCTGTAGTGGCCAGGCACAGTAAGTATTAAGACTTCTGTAGAAACAATGTCTTTTTATGGGAATTTTTTGCACAAATTTGAAAGTAAAGAAACTTTCCATAAATACACGCCACACGCCCCAGCCATGGCTGGCTTAACATGCTAACTACAGAAGGCCTCTGCAAAATTGGCCCATGATGAGTCCTCCATAAACACGTGTGCTGTGGGGCGTGCTACCTTCTCTCCTCCCCCCCCCCCCCAATACCAGACAGGAATCGTGGTCTGCGTTCTGCAAGGAGAAATCTGGCGGGAAAGGGGTTAATGCCCTTCCAGGCTGGGATCTGATAAATGGCTGTGCAGAAAGCAGGTTCCCTCACTTTGAGATATGATGTCACTAACCTTTATTGATCCACTATCCGAGAACTTTGCTTATCTCTCTCCGGTGATATACTGCCCCGCCTGTGCTCAACTAGTGTTTAATACACTGCCGGGCGCCTCGTGCTCCCCATCGCTCAGCGCCGCGGAGCGAGGCTGCCACGGGGGGCAATATTTTACAGCCAGGCCTTGCCAGCAGATGCCTCCAGAGCAGGGAAAGCGAGCACCCACCCACGCCTCCTCCCACACGCACCTTGACAGTGAGTCTGGGGACTCCAGGATGGGACACGGCCCCCCTTGCTGAGACCCCCTTGCTTCTCTTTATTATTATGTTTTAAGTGGAACTCCAGTCCCAAGTTTTCCCCTTTTTCTTTTTTCTACCGTGAAAAGGCAGCAGTCGGCCAACCATATTTGTGGGGGGAACAGAGGAACCTCCAAGTCAGACCTCCTATTTGGAGAATCCAATCTTTGCCCTTGCCAGAGCCTCGAGACCTTGGTCCACCCGGAGGCGGAAAACACTACCCACCAAGGTGCCGGACAGTCACTCACTGGAGAAGAGTTGAGCCAGGAACGAAGCCAGAGAACATGCCCAGGTGTGGCCGGGCAGGCTCAGATTCCCAAAGATAAGAGGGCTCCACGCACCCCAGGGCAACACGATGCTGAAGGTGCCACACACTCCCCGCCCACAGCCTCCACCACACCCAAGGGCAGGGACAGCCAGTGAGAGAGCCAACTTCAGACCAGAACTGCATCCCTGCTAACTTCAAAGGCCTCAGAGAATGGCTTCTCAAGCTTGACCGAGACCCCAGCCCTGTGCCCCACAGGAGACCGTGGACAAGGCTGTGTCCCCCTTGTCCACGGTCTCCTGTGGGAACAGGGGCAGAGGGCTGCCTCAGAAAAGTCAGCAGGCCCTTCCACTGCCCTGGGGCACCCAGAATTTGCCTAATTGAACATTAACAAGTTGCTACAATAAAGTTCCTCTGTTGTGAAGGAGAAACCTTTTGGGCAACAACAACAGAAGTCTTGTTACAAACTGCTCTCAAAGCCAGGCTTCAGCCCCGACAGGTGTGAACAAGATTTAAACACCTCCTACAATACAATGCAATCCAAACAAAGGGGAAAGTCAATCCCAACCTCCTGGGGCTTCTCCTTGTCCAACATCTTCTTCACTCACTCAGCCCAGGGGAGCCAAGTTGAACAGCTGACTCCGCGCCCAGCAGCAGAGGGGACCACAGCAACCTTGAAGCTGACCGTGGGGAGCCATCTTGACCGCCCTTGGTACAGAGCTACAAGGTCTCAGAGAGGAAGGGGAGGCCTTTTCTATCCTCACACCTGCTTCTGGGCCCCAGGCCCCTTCCAGCACCTCCTGACACAGCCAGCTGGTCAACCCCACTGGCCAGCTTGCCGCATCACCTGACCTGGGCTTACCACCCACCTCTGCCCCTGGAGAGGAAAGCAGAGGAAGAAGACACTCGTGCCCACGGGGACCAGGCTGCTCTATTACAGGAGACACAGGCACCTCCGACCGCTGCCTTCCTTGGGATGCTGGAGAAAGACTGAGACTCTAGGACTGGATTTTTCATTAAAAAAAAAATTTTTTTTTTTCTGAGCGACACCAAAGCTAGAAACACACGAGAAGTGTGTGTTGGACAAGGGAAGGAATTATCCCTCTCATTGATTTTTCGCTCTGGAGTATTAGAGAGAACACAGCATTTATCTGGAGATTTCTTCCCAAAGCCAACCACATAAACGAGACTTGAAAGGAGCTTATTGGACAAACGATTTGCTCACACAGCCTTCGCTGAAAGTGGGAATCTCTGGCAGGGAACTCATGGCGCCCCACTGTTCCTGCAGGGGCACCTTTAGGTAGCTGCAGTTACTACTTGACTTCAAGCCAGGGACAGCGGAGGCCAGAGAGAGGGCACCACAGGCAAAAGTCCCAATGGAGAGAGAAATAATTCTCCCTCACTCTTCTGCTCCAATGAAGAGAATGCAAAGTGACAAGAGACCTCCCCTCCAACAAGAGCAGTGCTCACCTCCAGTCCCTCCTCATTCTTGCTATTTCTCTTCCTTCATCTTCTTTATCCACAAACTCTCAGGCATGTTTTTTTTTTTAAGTGATAATTGCTAACCAAGCTTTTCGTTCGCACTCCTATTATTTCCCAGTGCAAGAGAAAAGCTGTCCACAGTTTTTTGTTTTTTTTTTCCCAAGTGAAAGACAGTCATAAAATATGCCAGGATAAAGCCCCATGACCATCCCTACTCTCAACTTCCTCTATCTCCAAACTTGGAGCCCATCCAAGGATAAGAGCAGCCTACAGACTTGCTATAAAATGTATGTGACCACCACGATGGAATTTGTTTTCCAGAAATTTTTACACTAATGAACCTTGTAGCATGAAAACAGATCCCATGGAGTTAAGCTGGCTTGCTTTGGTTTGCTTTTTTCTTTTTTTCCTTCATGCTTCCCCCTCCGCTGTCACCTACCAGACAGGCAGGCCAAGTGCCCCCAATCCCATGGAAGGGAGCCGGCCCACGCACAATAACACAAAGATTCAGAGGCTCAAGTCCTCGCCTTTCCAGGTAGATGGGAGGATGTAATTGGCGAGGCAGGAGATTAGAAATATCGGCAGCCTCTAAGTAAGACTTTAATTTACTGGCAGATCAATAGAGCCGGGGTTATATTGGCAAAGTGTCTACAGCTCTATTGACTCACGCAATGCCTCTTATCAATTTATCAGAAATCTGGAAGTCAGAAGATATTGTTTGAAGGGAAAAGGGGGGAAAAAAAAAGAAGAAGAAGAAACAACAGGAAGCATGAGGCTAGAGCCAGAGCAGTGAGAAACGGAGGTCCCCAATGATGAACTTGGTGCGAAAAGTTTTACACCAACATGTCACCGGCAGAGGAAGCCGATATCCTATGATATCCTCAGAGGCAACTTGCCCTCCCCACTTCCATGCCCCCCAAGGCTTCTCCTGTGGTTCCACTTTCCATAAACCACATAGGGGGAGAATTCTACCAAAGCAAAAGCTGGGGTGTTGGGGAGGGCACAAGGTTTTTGTGCTTGTTTTATGTCTTAGCATCAGCAGTTCCTTCCTTTGAGTCAAATGATGCTTGTCTAAGTTGCAGGCGGCCTTTTTGTCTGCCTCCCCTCACCTTTTTCTTGAGGGGGGTATGGAGGTGCTCCCCCCCTCCACCCTTCTTCCACCAGAAACCTTAGACTTAGCTTCTTTTTCACAAATCCATAAAAAAGATTTCTGTAAGTAAAAGGGATATTTATCCCAGCATCCCGACACTCCCAAGAGATCACAAGGATCTATCGGACTAACAATGGTACTTGGTCTCAAGAAGCGTAAAGAAAATATACTCAAGTTCTATAAATCATCACACAGGGATACGTGAGGGTTTTCATCAATAATTAATCCTCATTTGAAATCGTTTAGAAATATCCCAGGTAGCTGACCAAAAAAAAAAAAAAAAAATCAAGGGGAACAGCAAACATTAACACTTCACCAAACCTAACTGTTCTCACCAATGAAGTAAGGACGCGGAAGACAAGTTCCCAAGTATTTCTATCCAATAACTCTAGGGGGCAGGTTGGGGAAGAAATAAGAGGATTTGGAACATTCCAGTTATCAGGAGGCCAAAGGGAAAAGCGATTTTCCTTGGTTTGGAGCAACCACAACCTGCTTTTGACGATCCATTTTGGTCCCTGCCTCATACAACAAATTTCTGCTTAATTGCTGTTTTGCATTTCGTTGAGACATCGAGTAAACAGTACTTAAGTGTTTCCAGACAAAAACAATAACTCACTAATGACTAAGGCACTGCTAATTAAAATGCCCCCGTGATGGCGTGACTGGACTCAGAGCCACCGCAGCACACAGACCCAGGCCTTGAATTCGTGAACTAGAACGCAAGCGTGCAGGGCAGGGAGGATCCTCTTCCTCTGCTCATCACAATGACTCTGGCTGAAAGGAGGAACCCCTTCCTGGAACAGGAGGGTCGGGATGCAGGACCGAATGGGGAAGGGGCGAGGGTACCAGGATTTCAGAAGGAATGCACATTCTAGAATCTTTTCACAAGTGGCCTGGTTTTGCCCCCCAAGACTTTATGAGCTCCTAAGATCCCCTGAAGAAAAACAAAAGGGTCCTAGCCTAGTGGAGCGAAAACAAGATGATGTATGAAACTGGCCAAACAGACCCTTTCCTATAGATTTTTCTAGTGATCACACTTGTCCCAGGGGTGAGGAGCCCAAAGCTTAAGTTCCTAATTACTCTTTTAAAAGGAATAAAGATTCAGAAAGAACAAAACAGAGTTCTTTGACCAGTGCTAAAGGATGACTTTAACCCAACAGGCACAGACCTTACAAGTGCACATGAAGCAGTAATGAGAACCTAGAAAACTTCTCTTCCTTCCCAAACAAGACATCAAAATAACCAGATTTCCTCTGCACAGAAGCTTTTCTCTTCGACCGTCTTAAACTTTTAGTCCTACAGATGGGAGCCTTCCAACATCACTTTTTAAAGCTTTGCAGTTTAAAAAAAAAAAAAGACGAAGAAGAGAAGAGAAAAAAAGAAGGAAAACTAGGCACGCCGAGTCCTCAAGTTACCGATGGCCTTCCCCTGCGTCCTCCAAGCAGGTTAAAGACCTGCTAGTTGCCACTGGGAGGGGGTGGAGGAAAGTCATTGAAACCGCAGGGGCCTAATACCCATTTGTATTCACACTCAGACCCTTTAAGGATGTAAAATCGGAGAGGTTGAACTGTTTACATTCACCTAATGCTCAAGTAAACAAATCAGAGCCTGAGTGGAGGGGTTTCCGGGCAAGGCTGCAGCCAGACCCCCCTTGGGGCAGGGCAGGGGCAGGACGCGGAAAGAGGAAGGTGGATGCTGTCAGTTCTCAGCATGGGAAGCGGAGGCCGGGCTGTCTTTCCCAGCCAGCCCCAGCTCTCCCCAAGCCTGTGCCCTCTTTGACCCCAAAGGCCCATCTCCATTGCGCCCCAGGATGCCCCTGTCTCAGGCCGGCAGGAACTCCTCTCACCCCCTCACCCCAGCACATCCTAAACTACAAGCCCAAGAGAGGGAGCAGCACCCCTAGGCCAGAAAGCCAGCACCCCCATAGAGAGAGGATCCGGGCTGCCAGATACCACCCTGCCCCCGTGACCAGGGGCCCCAGGAGCCCTGGCAGCATCTCCACACAATGCAGTGACCTTAGGGAGGAAGACAAGAAAAGGCCGGGCCGGGCCTTGGGTTAAATGCTGAGTGTCATAGGAGGAAGCAGCTTCCCTCTCTTTGCAAGGCCTCCACCGTTAGTCCTCAAAAACCATTGTTATTCAAGAACAGTGTCTAGGAAGAGCCCCAGCCCGGTCAGACCGCAGTGACCTAGGAGCTGCTCCGTGTCCCAGCACAAGGCCTCATCATATCCTCTAAAACCAGAACAGTTTCAACTTGACTGAAGAAAGGGGAGGGGGGCAGTCCTGGCACTCCTTTTAAATGCAGATTTGAACTTTTCACCCGGGGTCAGACAGCTGCGATGCTCCGACCCCAGCAGAGGCCGGAGCGGGGCCCCTTCCACCTCACACTTTCATAGGTTTTTTTTTCCTGCCAGCCCAGGAGGCCAGACTGTTAAAAGAATTTGATACCTCCCCTCCCTTCAAACCCAAATCTACGCCCACTTCTCAGCTTACCAGGGGCACAAATCCCCCTGGCAGCTCAGAGGAGACCCTCAAATCCGTGCAGGCTGGCTGGGTGCCCTGGGAACAGCGGTGGCCAAGGAATGCTAAGACCAGTGGCCAGAAGACACCAGGCCTTAACTAGGGCTCTTCTGCAGGATCCATTTAACAGTGGCTCTTTCTGCTAGGAGCCAGGGGACTTTCTCCTCGATATTTCACTAACTATAATGTTAGCAAGGTTCAAATGATCTAGCTTTGAGAAGAAGTCACTTTCTGGGTGAACAAGACAAAAAAACAGTAACAGTCTTTAAAAAGCCTAGGCTGCACCAGCTGGTAGGCTGGTATTCTGCCTCTGGACAAGCTTTCAAAGTGGCGTGAACACCTCTGCCCTCCACCTACGCCGTCACCATCCTTCTCCCAACAATCCCATGATTGTCCCCTTCTGACCAAGGATGCTGCATGCGACTCGGCGAGTACCCTGAACCCCCAATAAGTGGAAGGGGCTGGTGATGGGTTACAGGTGACTCAGGAGAGCCCTGGGCAGCATCCTTCTATTTCAGACCTTCCTCTTCTATTAGGTGGCCACCAGGTCCTTGTGGCCACCAACCCTGAGAAGAATAGTTTAGTCCAGGTCAAGATGCACGTTAAGTATAAAAAATGCACAGACTTAACACAAAAAGAGATCAGAGGAACGGACGTTACATTTTTGAATACACTGGCCTAAGTTAAAAAAAACCATTAATATTTATTCTACCTGTTTCTCTTTCATTTTTTAATGTAGCTAACAGAAACATTTTTAAGTATCTACTGTATTTCTAGTGGGTGGCCCTGTTCTTTAACCTCTGCCTCCTTTCCACTTCAGATTCAGGTGGGAATAAGTGTTCTTGGCTGTGATTTTTTTTTTTTGTCTATCTTGACTATTCCTAAGCCTACAACAGACTGACCCCTGAGTAAGACTTTTAAATGGGCTGAATAATCTTCATGTCCAAATAGCCCATCACCAAATTGCAAATATAAATTTAAAAAAGGAAAAGTATAAATTAAGAAATGTACATCGGGAAGCTAGAGAAGCTTAGGAAAGAGTGGGGTCCCTCTTCCGAAGAAATCTTATCAATTGCTTCTGAGACTCATGGTATACTTTAAAAACAATATACAGTTATTCATTGGGGTTTAATATGAGGACTGCCACCAGGATTGTCTCCTGCTCCAGCTTGATTTCTTACTATCAAGAGCAGAGTTCTCCCTCCCAACGAGGAGTTGTACCCTCCCCAACACACACACACACACAGGGCACACACACCCTGCAAGCGGGAACGGGAGGCAGGCACAGACAACACAGATGTGGCCCCTTTCCTATTAGAAAGTGCCTATTCTGCCACTGGGGATCACAAGGCCAGTCTCATTTCTCTATGTAAATGAACTTTTTAGCCACCTCCTCAAAGAAGAAAAGCTGCACAGATGCGGAAGGCCCATCCTGGGGCGCACAATTACAGCCATTTGCATTCCTCCAGCAGCAGGATTAGCACAGGAATGTGCTCTGCGGCTTGGTGGGGGGAAAGGGTTTAGGAAGAAAGGAATTGGGGGGGGGGTGTATTTCTCTCCAGCCTGTCCATCCAAAGCTCTATGATACACTTCCACTTCTGTGAGAGTCAGAAAGTGGAAATAACTCCTGCTTAGGCTTTCTGGAAGAAAAAAAAAAAAAAAAAAAAAAAGGAGGGGCTGGGGGGTGGAAGGAGGAGGAAAAGGAGGGGGATGGTAGTGAGAGGAGGGAGGGAGAGAGGAGGGGGGACTGCGTGTATTAGGGGGACGCCCCTCCCGGCGCTTTGATCCTCTGGTTGGTCGCTAGGAGAAACCAACTTTTCTCCTTGGGTTAATCAAAACCAAATTACTCAGGAATGTGGCAGGACAGGTCTGAGCTTCCAGGTCCCTTTGTCTTTGAGGATTTAAAATGAAAAAATAAATTTCGTAAAGCAGATGGCAGTGGCTTACGGAATAGGTAAAGCGAAGAGCATGAAGGAGCCAAGACCACATCTCCCATCCTCAAAAAAAAAAGAAAGAAAGAAAGAAAGAAAAGAAAACCTGCAAACGTCCTACTTCAATCTGTCACAGTCTATCGACAAGAAGTTAATTTTTGTAGGTAAAGTCCGGAACTTAGAGAAGAACTTTCCATCTCCTCCTATTGCTGCCCAAGAAAAAGACCCTTGTCAAAGTGCAAATGCAAAACAATGGTTAAGATTTAAGCAACGTCCAAACGCCGCAACAAAAGCAAAGTCCATACGTGGAAATGTAATTCTTTGCAAAAAAAGGAGCTTGGGATTGCTTTTCACTGCTCAGGTTCTTCCTTGGGAGTGGGGTGGGGGGTGGTAGCGAGAGCATCCAGTCACCACTGAGAAGCATCAATGAAATTCCATAGTGATTGTAAAATTTTGGATGAGAAAGCCAGCTTGTAGAGTAGGGCTCAGGGCAGGGATGAAAGATCTCACTGGGTGACATAAGACACCACTGCTCATCTGTCGTCCAACAAAAGCTAGGACTCCCCCCGCCCCCCATGCTGGTCTGTTCACTAGGAAAGTGTTCTGGGTGTGCTGGCCAGCCGGCGACCGTTTCAGTAAGTCAAGAGGCAACAGGAAAAGGCTGACCTCAGAGATGAAAGCAGCCCAGGGCCTGGAGCTATATTAAGGCCTCCACACCTCCTCCCGGCTCCCTGCTCTGGCTGGTTCCTGCTAGTGTACAAGATGTGGGCCTGCACACCAGGCTCCTGGAAAGCCTAGAACACAACTCCCCAGTACACGTTAGCATTCGGAACATTAAGAAGTGACATAACCCAGGGCAGCCAGTAGCAGAAATAGGAGCGGCACTTGTGTGTTATAAAATGCTGCCGCGCTCCACTACAAAACCTGATCAACCCCCATTACCGCCCCCAACCCTCCCCGCCAAGAAAGATAAAATAAACAAACAGCACCACCAGTTCAACTGCAGAGGCTGGTTCAAAAGATACAGTGAGGCCAACACACAGCCGTGACTACCCGCTCGCCATAAATTGTAACTGGCCCCAGGCATACGGTTATCTGGGAGGTTGCGCTAAAGTAACTTTTAAAATACTCTTCGTCTTATCTTGAAGCCCAGTCAAACACACACATACATCACCCTTCTGAGATCTCGGCCATTAGTATTCCATTTAGACTTTCCAAAACAAGGTCATCCCAGGGAGCCCGTCCCCTATTTCCGGTCACAGCTGTAGGCTTTCACCCCTTCGTCCAACAAAAGGGACCTTGTACACAAAATTAAGCCAAACCATTAGTCTGTGTGGTGTGAGGACACTCTGAGCCCTCGGAGTGTTTACCCTCCTTCCAACCTCAGTGCTCAGAGGGCCTCCCCCGTGGAGGCCGGGGGAGCTTCCCAGAGATTAGAGACCAGGCTGGCTCCAGGAAAGCCATGGCTGCAGCTGTGGAGCCAAGGCCTGGCTTCCAGAGAATAAACACAAAGCCCGCTCCTGTTTTTTTAAAAAGAGAGAAGATAAAACTTTCTCCTTCAGTTACTGTAGAAAGCAACCTGACTTCACAGCTGGAAAGGACCAGAATCACCCGGAGCTCAGCCGTCCAGTATGGTGGCCACTGCCCACACGAGGCTGCTGAGCACTGGGACAGTGGCCAGACAGGCCCATGGGCTGCAGTGATAGTGTTGTAGGGCTCTGGTGGTCTGCCTAAATACATATTTTTTTTTTTTTTGTTTTGTTTTGTATTAAGACAGAGTGTCACTATGTCACCCTCAGTAGAGTGCTGTGATATCGCAGCTCACAGCAACCTCAAGCTCTTGGGCTTAAGCGAGTCTCCTGCCTCAGCTTCCCAAGTAGCTGGGACTACAGGAGCCTGCCACAACACCTGGCTATTTTTTATTGTTGTTGTTGTTGTAGTTGTCGTTGTTTTAACTGGCCTGGGCCAGGTTCAAACCCACCAGCCCTGGTGTATGTGGTGGGTAACCTAACCGCTGAGCTACAAGCACCAAGCCCTAAATACAAATACATATTTTCAACCGAAGTCCACCTGTTTCTTTTTCCCTTTTATGCATGTGACTACTGGAGAATGTACAATCAATCATACATGGGGCTTGCATTCTGTTTCTACTGGATGGCACTATAGATGGTGAAAATGTTAATGTCACCACCTCAGGTGCTGGCCCACTACCCTGCTCTAACATGGAAGATCCTTTTTTAAACGCTAAAAAGACTACCATGAAAATTAAGCAAATAGTAACAATAGTAGCAATAGTCTGGTATCAGGTCAAATCACAAATTCTGAGGCTGCTCAAGTCTGTACCTGGAGACCTCTACACTGCAGCAAGTGTGTCTGCCTTGGAG
This sequence comes from Arctocebus calabarensis, assembly GCA_963573935.1. Taxonomy (NCBI): domain Eukaryota; kingdom Metazoa; phylum Chordata; class Mammalia; order Primates; family Lorisidae; genus Arctocebus; species Arctocebus calabarensis. The sequence goes on from CAUYON010040607.1 coordinate 30,283, forward strand.
GAAGGGCTGAGAACCTGCCACCTTCCTATCCAGAAGAAGCAAGTGCAGCCTCTGTCCCAGTGGTTGCTCTCCCCAGGAGACAGTGGACAATCCTGCAGGTGTTCCCCCCCACCACTGGCATCTCTTGGGGAGAGGCCAGGGACACTAAACACTTATACTGCACAGGGTGGCCTATTCCCCCAACAAAGAATGAGCCCCAAATGTCAGCAGTGCTGACACACGATCCCAACGACGAATCGGCTAGGTCACACGGCTCACTCAAACACACTTGTAATACTCAACTTCCAGGGGTAGGGGCTGGAAGGAACATCCTTTTTCAAAATGGCGTCTCTCTAGGCTCAGAACTGGGAATAAGCTGGAAGGCGGATGAGGATGGAGTACCTGAGCTCACAAGTTCAAGACCAGCCTGAGCCAGAGTGAGCCCTCACCTCTAAAAACTGCTGGGCATTGTGTATATATTGGCATATACACGCTTGTAGTCCTGGATACTTGGAAGGCTGAAGAGCTCAAGAGTTTGAGGTTGCTGTGAACCATGGCACTCTATCAAGAGTGACAAAGTGAGACTCTGTCAAAATAAAAAATAAAACACTGGTAATAACTTTCAGAGACATAAATGTGAAGAAATAAAAATGATAATAGGGCGGTGCCTGTGGCTCAAAGGAGTAGGGTGAAGTAGGAGGAGGTGGCGGGTTCAAACCCAGCCCTGACCAAAAACTGCAAAAAAAAAATATATATATATATATAAAATAATAAATGAAAAGTTATAATCGCTTTCCGATTGAAAGTGAACCAGAAAGTGTTTATAGACGTGCCAAGGGTTGATATGTCTGCACAGCTCTGATTTTTTTCAAGCTCATAGGTAAAACTGGGGTTTAAAACTCAGAGCAACACAAGTCAGGCTCCCCAAAGGCAACAGGAAGCCTCTAATAGAGGGTCCCTGGTGCACCCAATTCGCCATGCCTGAGCACACTGCAAGGCCCGGGTTCCTGTGACAAGCAGGACAGGTGAAAGGAGCTGTGACCAAAACTATAGGTATATAGGAGGTGGCCGGGGTGACAGACAGAGGAGGCAGAGACTGGAAGAGCAAAGCTGAATGCGAACAGCCCAGCCAGGCTGGGAGGCAGTGCAGGAAGGGTGGAGGGGAGGCCCATGATAATTAACTCTGCAAGTTGATAGTATTTGCATATAAATGCCTCCACAAATCACTACAAACAAGCCAGGACAAGTCAGGCCTATTAGCATATACAAGCCAGCCCCGGAAGGCCCCTCTAGGTGGGTCATTCAGTGGGTTGCTCACTTAGAGGGTCGCCTGCCAGCTTGGGGTGGGGGTGGGGAACATGGGGGGAGGGCTGGGGGGCACAGGGGGACACTGTATCTATTTCAGACCCTTTCAGTCCTTGAAAAGGCAGCAGAATGTCCAAAGGGGTTGGCTTTCTTTTCAGCCCATAAGGGCAAAGGCAAAAGAAATGTTGCATCTTTTAGTTTATTGCTTCCAGGGTGGTAGGAAAAGAGAGTTAGCAGAGGCTGGCGACAGGATCAGAAGAAATAAAAAGGAGATATGGATGGGAATCAACATTTTTTTATAGAGAGACTATTCAACATGCTAAGTCCTGGGATGCCCAGGTTTCTGGCTCATTTCATTCCTATTTCAAATGTAAGGGTCAAGGTTAAGGTTATGCCCATTTTGCAGATGAAAGGAGTGAGGCACAGAGAGGTTCAATGATGGATCCAAAGTCATACAGCTTGGGCAGGAGGAGAGCTGGGCCTCACCTCAAAGGCCTCAGCAGAGGAGTGAGGCCTACAGCAGCCAGGTGAAGAGCAGTGGCCATTGCAAGAAGTGGGCCCTTCTCATTCACCTCTCCTTCACCCACAAAGCTGAGTGTGAACAACAGATGCCTTTGCCAGGGATGATTCACAGGTGGTGCTCTGATCCTGAACTGTTGTACTTCATAATTATTTCATAGCTTCAACTGGTGAAGAAGAACACACCTCCCTCCAATTAGACACTTGGGAGTTTGCACCAGGATTTCTGTCGCTCAATTTCTCCACTGTCTAGAAAATTCTTAAGGGTTTTCCCAGTAAGGGCAAAATAAATTGACAGCCCTTTCCCAAAAGGCACAGAAGTTCTCTTCTTTCCCCAAAGATAGCTCTGGGTTTCATACCTGTTGAAGGAAAAACCACTTTCAACGTCCTCTTTGCAAAAGGCCTGCAGAGATTGGGGGGTGAGGGCCGCTACTATTTTCACTTCTGCCATTCTCTAACCTAGAACTATGGTTTATGGTTTAAAAGTGGATAAAATACTATCTCATGAAAAGGTAAGCAACATGGGCCCAGGTAACACGTATTCACGTAGTCAGGTACACAGATGACGTCCTTATCAATGCCTGTTCCTCAGCAATAGTTACACATCAGATAATGTGACACCATTCAAGAATCTCGCAGAACGAGATGGTACTCAAAAATCAGTCACTTTACAAGTGACATGAACCTCTTAGCAAGCACGTTGACATCCATGGGCAGCTTCTAAAGTGTTCAAAAGTTGACTTGACACTTTAACAATGATGCTGATATTCCACAGAGAAATAACGGGGCTGTTACAAAGAGAGCAAAAAAACCACTCCCAGGACCAGCCAAATGTACATTAAGAACCAAGGCCCTGAGCCAAAGAGCATTTTAGGAAGCAGGGCTTGAGACGGTGGAAGAGGCTTGCATTGTTTCTTGAGCAGTTAAGAAAAACTGTTTAAAAAAGAAAAAAGAAAAGTTGCTGAGAAGGAGGAAAAAGGCCCTCCGGTGTTCTTTAGCATATTTCCAGAACACAAAGGCGGCAGGTAGAGAAGGGTCATCCAAAATAGGCTGCTCAGAGAGATGCAGAGGAAGAAGTAGGTAAGTTCATGTCCACACGTACACACTTTTCCTAGGCTTACAGGAGTTTCAATGCTTTGGAAAGTGCTTTTTAGATACCGAAGGCAGACTTCCACATGTGAACAGGCACTCGAATGCCTTTTCAGGGGGAGCTGCAAGGGCCAAAACCAAGTACCAAATTAAGCCCCTTGGTCTTTTTCTGCACTCAGCTCATCTGCCTCCCGCCTCCCCCCCTAAGGAGATTCAAATGAGAAGACAGACAGCCAACCACCTCTGAACTGGACTTTTAATATTGATGTGCAGAGCCTATGACAGAGATGTGCACGAGGGGACAGTGTATCTAACCCTAGCGCAACCAATACACTCCAAAGAATTCTTCTCCAGTCACAGTCCTGGATGGAGTCAGGGACCACCAAGAAACAAGCAAAATGGCTCTTCTGCCTCCTCCTTCCCCAAAAGACCCCCAAGCAATTCAGCCCTCCTTACCCACTAAGAAGCCTACACTTTGTCCCTTCCCAGAGTGAAGGCCCCCATCATGCTTAACCACCCCAAATGGCCCCCAAATGCCCAGGCCTACTCAGTTAACACCCCCATACACACAAAGCAGAGGGTCTGAGCAGGCTCTAACTCCTGTCTCCAGGAGCATAGGAGCAAGGTTCTCACTCCCAGATCAAAGATTTGTGACCAAAATCACTTTCAGGACAGTGCCTAGCAGCAAATAAGAATTCCACTGTCTCTTCGCTAAGTCCAATGAAGTTGTTTTTCCCAGTTCCAGCCCAAGTCTCCCTACAGCTGACTGAAGATACTCCATAAATTCCTAACTTGTACCCCCAGGAGACCCACTTAAAACTAAAGTCAAGGCCAGGTGCAGTGACTCACACCTGTAATCCGAGCACTCTGGGAGTATGAGGCAGGTAGACTGCTTGAGCTCAGGAGTTCAGAGACCAGCCTGAGCAAGGCTGTATCTACTATTAAAATAGAAAACCTAGCTTAGGGTTGTGGTGAGGGCCCATATTCCCAGCTACTCGGGAGGCTGAAGCAGGAGGATCACCTGAGCCCAGGAGTTTGAGGTCGCTGTGAGCTAAGCTGACCCCATGGCACTGTAGCCTTGGGACATCAGAGTATGACTCTGTCTCCAAAAAAACAAACAAACAAAACAAAAAATTAAATAAAGAAAGCCTCAGGCCTTGATGTGATGATCCTTTCTTCCCAGAAATCAAGCAGAACCAAAGGGGAGAGGGATCCCAGCCTTTGCCCCATCTCATCAAGGAATGGCTTTGCAAGAGAGTTTCAGTGGTTTCTGTCTCAAACCAGCAGCAGTCAGAGGGTAGTACATCTTTTGCTCACCTCATGCCTCCTTTTCCTGGAAGCTTTAGACCTGTGTCCAGGGAGGGGAAACGATGGAAAAATCTTAGAGGCAGCACATATGTTAACACCGAAGTTCAAAGAAGGAGCAGCTGAACCACCTAACTAAGGTCTCCCCAGGACACAGACCTCCCCAGGACACAGAAGGCCAGCCAGGGCCCTCTGGAAAGGTGCACATCAAAACCCCTACACAGTAATCCTCGTGTTGACAGGACTGCTGTGGTGACCCTCTGGTGGACAGGGAGAAGGGCTGGCCCAAAAAGGCAGATAAAACCCAGGCATTTTGCTAAAAGGCCCTGTCTGGGGTTAAGACTAACAAAAGTCTTACTCTAAAAGAGAGCTGAATTCACCTTGAAAACTTTCTATGTTTTCCATTTTCATTTGTGCTCTTATTCTTGCAAAAGCAAGAACCACTAGGAATTAAGGGTGAAAGAAAGGCAGAAACATCAAAGGAAAAAAAAAAAACCTTTAAATGTGAGAAGAAACCAGGGCAACTTCCTTGGGTAAAGAACTCTCTAGAAACACACCTGTCACTGCTAGACCAGTGCCTTATCCTCACTCTCCTGACCCAAAGAATAAAAACCAGAAAAAAAAATTCCAGTTGTTTCCCTGCACAATGCCGCTGTCAATCGGCCCTAAGCCCTGCTTTGCCCCACTCCCCAGTTCCTGTCCACGAAGAGTCATTTACCATATTAGCCCTTCCAAAAAAAAAACCTTCCAGCATCTGATTGTCACTTTGTACATGTTCAAAGAGATCAATCTGGCAGCCAACTTTAAATCATACAGAAAATAAATCTGACAGTTGTTGATTTTGTAGTTTCTCTCCTTAATCTGGATTTTGAAAGTGACTTGCCAATGAGCCAAGATTTCTGCCTGGGTCTCTCCCTCGGGGCAGTTTGACTCAACCTTTGCTTCTGTGCATTTGTTTCTCAGTTTGAGTGGCCTTAGGACACAGGACACTGTGTTTTGGACAGAACAGGCACCGATTAAGACTGAATTGAGACTAGCTCCTATGAAGGAATTCCCTTGCCTGGCTTCTATTAAAACTGGGTTCCCATTTCCCTGGCCACAGTTTTTAACTCAGGCAGAGGGTGGTGATTCTGAGCTGTGCTGTGATTTCTAATAATAACCATTACAACCAAATTCTCCTACCAGAGCCTTTGGATACCCCTATGAAGTTCACTGTAATGGAATCTGCCTTCCTATTGTGTTTTTACAGTAACACCCCCATCTTGGTGTACACCAGCCTTAGGAACCAGAGTAGGCCAAGAGGCCTAAACATTGTAGAAATAGGGCAGGCTAATAGCAAGCAACCATTTTAATAACAAATGAAAGTATAAACCACAGCACATACTGTACTTCTTGAGGTCACTAATGTTCATGGTCAGGTGCATTATCCCTGTAGCACCGGCAACCGTGAGGCAGAGCTTGCACAAGTCTCTTTGGGCCAGAATCATTGTGGCTTCTCTACCAGTGAAGGCTAAATCCTTTGAGTTTAAGAAGCAAGCTAGTTACTCCTAAAAGGTGAGTTTTGTAAAGACACCTTGCTTTCTTTCCCTTCAAGTAATTCAAGGGATTCCCTACACTTTTAAAAAATGTTGCTTAGTCACTTAAATATTTACTTTTTGAGACTGTTGCAACTCTGCAATAAAAATAATTTCCTAGGTATGAGACTGCTCTGGACACTCAAGTATTTCCAGGTTTTCACACTGATTCTTTGGAAGCCAAGAAAAGCCCCAACCTTTAAAAGAGAGACGAAAAAGGAACAACAGCAAACAGTGACAATAAGAACATGATCCCTGTAACCAGAACTAAAGGAACTAAACAAAGTCACCACCAGCCACAGATAATATTTTTCTAGCACTTTGCAATCCCAGATTTATTCTAATGAACTAACCACCTCTGGGTCACCCAAGGTGAGCCAGGCTAGTCCTGCAGTATCCCTAGACGTCATCATTTAAAGTTGTAATGATGAAAACTGAAATTTCGCTTATTTTAGCTCCTTGCCACTGCGCAGTCCAATTAGCACTGAGTTAATACAGCAGTTAGATCCAACCCCATGGCAGCAAGGAGGCAGGCACTTCATTGTCCTGCCAGGAGGGCACCGTTTTACTTGGGCCCTTTCCACCCTTCTTTACCATTCATTTGTGCAAATAAAGGTTGGAAGGAAAGGAACCAAAATTAAAATTTCAGGTGGTTGGGGAAGCAGCATGGATGTTTTATTCTGCAGTAGTTAGCAAGTGTTTCTCAATAGCTTCTTGTCAATCAAAACTGTTTCCAGGAGAAATGGAAAACAGTGGCTTCTAGCCCATTGAAAGTGCAGCCATTTCAAAAAACAAACAAACAAACAGAAGAGTTGGGAAAGGAAAGTGACCCATGTCATAAAGACAGATCTCCTAGTCACTTAATTCCTTGTGATTCCAAAAGGACTGTTTTTAAAGTGCAAAAGTGCTTGCTTCTGCACCTGCTCCATGATGTTAAATAACACTTGTGTGATTAAAAGAGGCATGTGTGACCCAGCCCATTGTGAGAAGCATACAAAACTATGCTGGAAACGAAATGCAGACAATCTCCTTAGTCCTATAATTTAGGAAAGGGAGAGAGGAAAAGTTTCTCTTGGACTTCTTAGCTACAGCCCTCTGAAAGAGTGCCTTCAGGGTCTCTGTGAAATAGAATGAACACAAACACAGGTGTGCAAACATCCAGGTAGGTACTGCTCTCCAAAGACCCCATTCCTAGAGCCCTTGGATTATTAAGAACTAAGGTCTCCTGACTTTCCTCACACCTCACTGTTCCCTAACTGTTTTTCATGTTTGGGTAACAGGATAGATTCAGAATCTCAGGCCGCCAGTGGCTGTTCTGATAACAAGGAACAGACCCAGGTCCTTTGCTTTCTCTATCAGGTTACCTTGGAAGGTATATGTTTTCCTATCCAGTGTGGCCCCTGCCACAGCACTCAGGCCAGCCCAGCCTACCGGAGCTCATGATTTTTAGGGTTTCCCTTGAAACCTCTCCAGAAACCACAGCCATTAAAAGAACATGAAGGTTTGACACCTCCTGAATTTAGGAAGGAGGGGACTTGAGGGGCCAACTCTAAAAACCTGCACCTGCTGCTTGATGGCAAAGAAACGAAGTTCCTGCCGCCAGGGTGAGCTTTAAATTATACTCTATTTATTAGTGACTTATCTCCAAGGATCTCAAAGCATGGAATGAAATAAGATGACGTGTAACTTTCTATCTACCTTCAAGGCTTTGCTTAAGTTTGTTTTCCTTGTTGTGCCTGATGCATTCCGCCAAGCAGGCCCCAGCCTGAAGAAGAGGCCTCCTCTCTGTGCCCAGGTGGGGCAATTTCTCCCCTCTGGGGTTATCTGTCAGTGGCATTTAGAGAGTCTTCGAGGTCTATTAAATGACACAGAGGGTGGGGGAGGGGATGACCCTCCTGGATTCACCTGCTGATGGATTCATTTAAACCAGTTTAACACATTGTGCACCACCGTGCCAGGCCATTACCTCTGAGCACACACCATGCAAAGCTGTGGTGTTTGCCCTTGAGGCATTTTCCTACAATACAGGTATGTCCAAACCAGTAAGGACCATGTTCCAGGGAGTCTGTTTCCCTCCAAGCCCTACAATGATTACTTTGGGGTTTGTGTTTTTCCTTTGCTACTGACCTAACTTGGGGATTCCTCCTCCTTTAACAGGATAAAAATCTAAGTTCTCCCCTTCACACCCCCCCCAAAGAAATAAATGCTGTTCTGGTTTTTTTCTGAGTGCGGAATAAACTACAATGAAAGGGTGGACAAGATGATGCTAAAGGTGCCCTCCAGCTAAAAAACTCTGATTCTCCCTTTAATTACTCCACAATACGAGCATTCTTCACATTGTTTCCAACTGACCAGCGACTTCTCTCTGACTGAAAAGGGTGTATTTTTAGGTGGAGGAACCTAAACTTCCAAGTGATGCAGAACACAGCAGGCAGGAACTGATCCAAAAGCAGACTAAGGAGAGGGGGAACGAGGAGGCGAAGGTGGGAAGGGAAAGGAAAAGGAGGAAGCAAGGACTTTACTGCGTGCCCAGCAGAATTTAGGCGCTCTCGCCCCAGGTAGGTTCCACCTGGAGTCGAGTAGTTCAAGTGTATCCAGTCAGCCCTTCCCCCACATGCCCCAAGAGAATGGGAAGTTCAGCCAGGACTGGCAGCACCTGCCTGCAGCTCTAGGCCGGCTGCGCGAGCCGGGCGGGCTCGGCGGGGGAGGGCGTCTGCACTCACCTGGCACACAGGGCCGCCGCGCACCTCCGGAGGGAGGCGGCACTCGCAGGTCCCGGGGCCGCGCCACTGCGGAGCGCGACAATGGGAAATTCCAGCGGCACCAGAGCCCCGAACTTACCCACCCCAGGCGGCATTCTCCCCACCTCCCGCTGCCCCCGGGACTTCAGGGTGGCTCTGGCTAGTAAAGGGGGGGCCGGAGGCAGGGGAGCGGGGTTCATGGTGGCGGCGGGGCTGGCGGCTGGCCCGTCCCCGGGAGGGAGGTCCCCGGGGCGCGACGGGGATTCACCCACGGGGCGCGGCGCTGTGGTCCCCAGCCGGCCTGCCCCGCTGCCGCCGCCGCCGCCGCCTCTCCGCCCGCCCGCCGGAATCGCTTTATGTAAATGAAGCTCAACTCGCAGTTTGCAGCGAGCACCTCCCGGGGAAGGGGGGCGGGCGGGGCGGGGGGCCTTCGGGGATCCACATTACACAGCAACAAAGCGGAAGGTTAATTTGAAACTCACAGCCCTGCCGCTCGGCTCCCCGGGCAAAGCCTGACATCTACAGTCGTGCCGGGCGCAGGCCGGGCGGCTCGGCGGCGGCGCGCCGCCCGCGGGGACCCCGGGACACCCAGGGGTGCGCCAGGCCCGGGCGCTCGGCCGCGCTGGCTCCAGGCACCGAGCCGGGGCAGGCCGGGCCGCACGCCGCCCGGGGGACCGGAGCCCTCGCAGCTTGGCCTGCGCCGCCCCAGGAACCGGCCCGGCGGGAACAAAGCCCTGTCCCTCCCAGAGGCGCTGACCCCTCGCTCATCAAAGGTCAGGGGCCGGCCTAGAAGAGGGCGAGAAGAAAGGGACGCGCCCTCAAGCCACCAAAACGAGCCTAAGGCCTCCGAACCGGAGCCATCACTCTCTGGGCCCCGTCCACGTCACAGCCAGGCCACTCCGGCATGAGGACGTGAGCCAATGTGGACAGGAATTTATTTGCAACACACACACCCATCCTATTAACTGCTTTACAGAGCACTTCTGTTTTTCAGTTGCAGAAACTTAGGAAAACATGCCCTGCTCTCCGGTGAGAGTTTAAGGACAGTTCTTGAGACAAGAGAAAGCAAAAAGAGATCACTGGAGACAAGAAAAGAAGAAAAAAGAGGAGTCTCAGTTTGCGATCAAGCCTGCAATCTCTCCAACTGCAGACTCGCCTTAGAAAGCCACATCATTTCAGAGATGGCAAAGATCATGCCCTTCTCGGGGAGGTCCTTCCGCCAGGGTCAGATTTAATGCGGCCGCCCCAGTTGGCCAAAGCAATCGCTGGGCACTTCTCTTTCTCCCCAAGTTCACCTTTTCCATTCTGCTCTGCAAAGGCGGCACCACAGAAATCTCACCGGAAGTCCTCTGTCCTCCCCGTCAGAATCCCACTCTCAGTCTGAATTTACTCCGATTCTCTCAGCACAGAAAGGCACCTGCTTTTAGCCTTTCTGAAAACCACCCACCCAGGCCGTCCTTACAGCCTGGAGAGTCTTTTCCGACTGCACAATAATGAACCATGCAAGTGTTGGAAATATAATAAGCTCACGAGGCGAAGAGCAGTATGTATGGAATCGTATTAGCATTAAGCACACACTAACTCGGGAGAAAAAGGGAAGCTTAGCCGCTGAAATCCATTCATGTCCTCATGTAGAAGGCATTTTTGCACAATATAATTTGGGTTCGAATTAATGTAAATATCTAACTGCTGGGGACAGACAACTCCTCTGCATTTTAGTCCAGAAAAGAGACTCCCCCACCCCCAATTTTTTTTTCTTACTACCAGAGCCCTGGGAGAAAAGACTGCCTCTAGGGAATCGTGTCCGATTAGGGACAAAGGAGGGCACAAGCCAAATTCAGTCACACGTGAGATCGCAGAAGGCGGGGTGGGGGGGTCGGGGCCGACAAGGAAAGTGGAGGATTTTGTAAACCAGAGTGTGGTCACTGCAGAAGTGTTTCCAAAAGGCCCAAGAACAGGTGGTGTTTTCAAAACAGGTGGTGTTATTTATGTTAGCCACATAGGTTGAGAACACCTTAAAGAAAACCAATTAATAATTTAATTGAAAAAGTGACCATGAATAATACATGAAGATGATGATGGTAACCAATCAGGCAAGGAACGTGGCCCGCAAGGCAGAGATGCCCCTGGAAATCCCTTCAGGGAAACTTAGATTCCTTACCTGGAAGCAACCCCCACAGCCTGTTGTCTGATAAATTAAAGACCACGAGAAAGTGGGTATACTCTCAGAAAATCTAATTTTGCTGTTTTGTCTTCGCTTTCATTAACAGGGGACAACCTCGTAATCTGATGACATCATGAACCTGCTGGTGGGCCACAAATACCTTCAATAAAATAAAACCTACAAAACCCAAAGAACAAGCTGTAAAGTAATCTGGAAGGAAGCAGACATGCTGAGCAGAAGGCCCTGAGGGGTCAGCTCTGCTACCAGGAAGCGTCCCAAACAGTACACACTGCAACCCGCCTCCTGCACCTCAGAGGCCTGACAAGTAGAACTGAGAGTAACCCCAGGTCCCTTTTCTTTATCTTAATCCAGCACCAGCTACACACATAGTGAGGCCTAGTAAAGCCTGCCTTTGTTCCAGGCAAAAATTTAACAGGTGATCCACAGGCAGGTAATCCATGGCCTCTGTACATTATGAATGTAAAGAATTGCAAAAGTTCGAGTGTTACCTCTACTAAAACGTATCTTCATCATTACCAAGAACAATGCCTCCTCAGAGGTAATGTGCAACTTTTGCACTTATGTAACAAATCAAGAGTTTCTCTGAAATGCATGTCGTAAATTCTATCCTGCAGCTCTGCAAGGCCCAGCTCTAAGAAAGAGCAGCTGCCTGATGTTAAACCCAAGGCCTACCCAGCAGTGACAGCCTGACAATCTCATCGCTCCATCCTGAACACTGTTGACAAATAAACCCTCTCTCAGAAATGGCAATTCTTTCCTTGCCGTTCTCCGTACCCAGTCTTGTCTTCATCTGGAAAGCGTAATTGGCAACAGCCAAAAGGATAAATATTTAAAAATAAATCAGGGAATGATAACCCCTTCCCCACTCCTCCCTTTCCCTACTCTCCAAACCAGAGGCCTGCCCCCTAACGCTTAGCTGCCTGGTACATTACAACAATCCTACCCAGCCAAGCTTGCTTGTCTCTCCACATACACACACATTCTCTCTCTCTAATGCTGTATCCTTTCACTTTAGCAAAGGTAAATATGATCTCTGGGCTAAGATACAGCAGATGTCAGCATTCTGACTCCTAGCTAAACCTGAGCTCTCTTTTCACAGCACAACTTGGTATAGGGGATTTGTGTACCCTTCCAGAGTCTTCTATTTTTATTAAATTATATATACACATTGATTTTAAAACAAGTGCTTAAATAACCTGGAGGCTTTCACAAAGAAAAATCCAGACGGCGGCAACAACTGACAACAGAAGATTTAAAAAAAAAAAAAAAAAAAAAAAGTCCCTGAAATAAATAAGGAAACATTTGGAGCTCGATTTTGCTCCCTGGCCTGAGTTCACCCCATCATTTTGAGGCAGTTATATTTAGGGGCCTGGTACCTGCTGGGTGGCCAGCCCCTCCTGGGTATGGTACACAATGCAGGCTTTCCTCGGAGCAGTGGGTGCTGAGTGTGCCAAGGCCTACAACACAGATGTTCTGATTCACATTTCTCTGCCGAAACCTCTATCACTACAGTGCTAATTCCATAGATTAATTTTTACCCCCCAATCATGGGTGGAACATTATCTACTTTACTGTCCCACCCTCCCCAGCTCAGATGGGTAAATCTACCAAGGACATAACACAAGAAAGACACAAATAACCATTTTTTTTTTTAAAAAGCTGTGATTTGGAAGAGTTTTTCCAAATTAATTTTAAGTTACAAAGCCCAAGTTTTAAGAAAGCAAAAATAAAGAAGCTGCTTTAAAACAGCGTTACGTGGTAGGTAAAGAGATCATTCTTTCTCTCTCTCTCTTTTTTAAACAAAAATATTATTCCTGAAAGGGCAAAGAGAATTTGCCATGCAAGACTTTTATACCCAGGGGGATTCTTACATTTGTGTTTCTAAACCTTGAAATTGAGAATTTTAATGAAAAGGCAGACAGATGCTTAAGAACAGCATCGCAATCTAGGTCCACACATTACAGGAAAGAGAGGCGCTTTGTTTGGGGCCAAGAAAAAAAGAGGTGGACGCCTCTATTTTGTTCCTGGGCCATCCCTACTGACTGACATATCCCTTTACACTCCATCTAATGCTAACCACTGAATTCTTGGAGGGGAAGCAGGTTGGAGGGAGAAGAAAGGAAACAGGAAAGAAAAAGCAAAGGGAGATGGGATACTGCCTGTTTACATAAATCATAGTTTAAAAAAAAAAAAAACAGTACTGCATCAATTCCATAATATGTACCAGGAGCTTTTTCACATGTGAGTTAAAACAATCAATTAAACGCTCTATCAGAAGCACAACAACCAGGATGGAGGTTTTCTTTTTTTAATGAAGAATTGCATTTAGTTTGCAATTCTCCCCCACCAAGCGATCACTTCTAAGTATGAGACGCAACGTGAGCAGACAAGACAAAAGATGACCCTTTTCAAGCTTTCCCTCAAATAATTCTAGAAACCTATCTTCTTATCTTTTCTTGTTAGTGAATTTTTGTTCACAACCTGTTCTAATCGGACTTCGGGGCCCCCGAGCTGAAATTTCACATATCCTTCAAGTCAGGCAGTGTTTTAGAATTCGGATTTCTATTGAGGCTGTTCCAATGGCCAGTGAGGCCTACGGTAAAATGTGCTTCATGCTGTTCCGTTTGTCTCTCCACAGACAAATAGAAACTGTGAAATTTAAAGAATGGATGAAAAAAAAAATCTAAAACAAAGAGGTTTAAAAAAATAGGACAAATGTTTTTGCTTTTGTGTCTCCCTGGAGCAATTGTTTGGGGGAGTCTGCGTTGACAATAACCATGAGAAGGCCATCTAAAGGCGATGCTCACACAAGGGGACTCCTAGCCTGCTGCCTTTGGTCTGGGAGAAAAAGTACCTTAGCTCCGTTCTCCATGAACAAAAGGCCAGGGCCATGGAAGGGGGGAGAGGTTACAGGAGCTTTCACATGGAGCCAAGTGTCAATGCTGGTTCATTTTTCACCCGTCTTAGTTGGAAGGCAGCTCAGGGAACTTCCTAATGACTGCTTTTCCCTCTCTTCCCTATTATTTCTAAACCTAAAAGAACAAAACAATAATTTTTTTTTTAACCTAAAACCCATCATCCTATTAGAGGAAAGCCTTTGGGGCCTACAAAGTCAGATTTTCCTCTTTCCTTTCCTCATTCTACTTTTTTTTTGGGGGTGGGAGGAGGGTGGGTTCCAATTGTAGATCATGGAAACAAGAGATACTGGACGTTATAGTCATTTTTAGTAACACTAGAACAGCCTTTAGATCTACGAAAAGGCAGAAAACAGGGGGAAACACACAGAAAACCCAACAGGGATAGAAGGTGGTGGTGGGGAGGCTGGAGGGGCAAGGCCTTGAAACATTTTCTTTTTTTCACAGCATGAAGTCCACTAATGCCAGCTTCAGATTTGCAACTGAATCAAAGTCTCAGAGTCGTCATTACAAGGGTTTTTTTTTTGGGGGGGGGAGGGTGGAATGGAGAAGTGGACAATAAGGATGTGTTAAATACATACATAGACAAGGTGTAGCAGGAACAAGAGAGGGGGAGCAGTGTTACAAAGAAAGGAAGCTGAGGTGGATACGTGTATGCCATGGAATTACCAGGGCAAGTGGATGTGGCAGTGTTTAACCAGATTTGAGGCTGGGAGCATCTTCCCCAGTGAGCAAGCCCTAGGACCAGGCAAAGACCTGCAACCCTCAGCCTTTGAACCCAGACCTGGCGGCTTAGGAGCGCATCCCCCTTCCCCAGGCAGCCAGGGCTCCCGATGAAAGGCAAGGTGGGGGTAGGGAGGAGAGGGCCCAGCAAAGCAGCACAATAAACAACTCAAATATGAGCGGAAATGACATCAGCAAAGTGAAGGACCTGTTTACTGCAGATCAAAACAAAACAAACTTCCAAACCTTTTGTTTACACAAGATAACTCTATAAAAAGCCTTCCTAAAATGTCACCAGGGTGGACACATCAGCATCCCAGCAAGAAAACACATGACAGTTACCATGGGGGGGGACGGGGGAACTGCTGAGGAGGAAGGGGCTAAAGGGAAGATTGGGGGTGGGCGGATAAAACCAGAAGGGGTCAAAAACCCAGTTGCTCTTCCTCCCCTCTGCTGACCCTTAATATTTATTGGTGTTTATAATCTAAAAGCCAGGCTCTGTGTTTCAGTTAATACAAGGCCAGACAGCGTTGTCTAATGAGGCAGCATTACAATCAGCTTGTAATACTGAATTTTTAATGCTGCCAAGGATTCTGTTACATAATAATATGAAAAACAGAAGCTGAAAGTGGGCTCTCAGTGACGGACACTGGAGGTTCCAGGCAGGCGAGTCCAGCTCTCCTCCCTCCACCCACCCCCACCTTCTGATTTGCAATCAACCCTCCAACCCCGTACAGGAGGTCAGTAAGGAAACCAAGAGGATTTCTTAGGAAATCCACACTTTCATGATTATTATTATTAGACTCTCTGATCCAAAGTTACAGTTCGAGAGTTGGAATCCTAGCTTATTTGGGGTTGGAGGTCTGAAATGAAAATGAGGGGATTTGGGGGGGGGCAAAGAGACAAAGAATACAGGAGCGGAGAGGGGGTAGCTTATTTCAAGCAAACCAAGAAATTTGGGGGGAAAAAATCACCGAGAGAGCAAGAACTAGGGGCAGAGAGGAGGGATTGAAGTCTGCCGACCATATTCACAGTTGCCGAACTCAGTTTACATTGGTGTAATTTAAAAGCATATATATAGCCGCTGTTGCTCCTCTCTGTAATACCCCAAGACTGTAAATCTATAACCACTGCAATGATTTAGTGATTAAAAACATGATAACATATTGTGTAACTGCAAACCACAGAACCCCTGCCAACTCTCCTCTAAGATAAAGGGGAAAAAAAAATACAGAAAATGTGTTGCTCGCAGCGATCTTCCTAAACCCAAAAGATTTTAATAAAAGAACCTATACAGTAGACAAATCGGAAAAGGGTGAGTAAGTTCAGTGTGAAGCCAGCAAAGGGAGGGGGGAAAAAAAAAGGCAGCTTTATGTGGGATTCTTTTCCTTGTACTAACAAATTACGACCTAAACACGCCTTTTCTTTTCTCCCCCCCCCCCCTTTTTTTAATAGTTTGTAGTAACTGGAATAACTGGTCTTGTGCACTGTCTTGCATATTCAAAGCTGCTTTGTAATCGGATCTGGAGACCCAACCTTATTTGCCTGAACTCAATAGGGGTTTTTTTTCTCCCCCTCCTCCCCTGTTTTGTTTTGGATTTGGTATTGTGGGTTTTCTGTTGTTGCTGGGAGCATACAGTACGTGCAGGCTCTGGTGCCTTTAAGTCACAGAGCAAACACCTTGAAAGGGGGTGGCACAATTTGTAACATGGCAGGAGGAGCCTAAAATATACACAAAAAAATAAAATCAAAGCAGCTGTAGGGGTTTTGGCCTCTGAGCAGCTGACCTGACCTGGTTCTGTATATTCTTTTATTTCTCCATTGCAGGATTCCTGCACCTTGAGTTAGACTGGAACTCAACCTGACCCTCAGGAGAAGACGGTCAGTCACAGAGCCCAGGAAAAATGCTACATATTTCATTGGGGGGGGGGGTGAGTAAGTGCATAAGCATCTAGACTCTCCAGTGTAGATACCCACACAGTGTGTACCCCCCCCCCACACACACAAATCTGTCAAGATTGCCAGGCCATGGGGCCAGCTCCAGCCTAGCTCTGTCAGCCCACACCACTGAGAGCCTGAACTCTCCCTGTGGCCCCCCAGATCTTCATGCCTCCAACTCTACCCATAAGCACATGCATGCACAGATCAATGCTCCTCCAGAGACTTTATATATTTTAAAAGTCCACAGATCTGAATCCTCTCCTCTCTGGACCAGAGCAGGGCAGTTTATTCAGAGAAATCAATAGGAAAGAGCATTTGCAAATATTTATATAAGCCCTATGCGTTTCAGCATTAAGTAATTAAAAACTAAAACCCAAGAAGGGGGAAGGGAGGAGAAACACTCAGAGGAAGGCTGCTGGCCTAGAGTGGGTTTTCCTGCCCACACCTCATCTTCCCAAACCACAATCCTTTCAAAACTGACTCCGCGTACACTTTTTACGAAATCTTGTGCGTGCACCATTTGCTAGACTATTTCAAAATCATCTCCAAATATGGATTCACCTACCAGCAAGCTTTCAAGACTGACTATAAGATAAGTGTCTGTTTTCTCTCTCTCTCTCTCTCACACACACACACACACACACAGCAACTCTTACTTTTGACACTGCTTCAATCCCTAGCATACACTTTCCCTCATATTCCTATCTTTAATTTACTTGCACCATTTAAAGAATCTAACATTATGAGAAGAGGGCCCCCAAAAGTGGTAACATAGTAAGGAAACGTCCACCCCCTTAAGCCCTCAGAATACTTCCAACTCCCTGCAACCCACAAAATGCCTACACTTGGGGGGCATCAGTACCTGAGCCCCCACATATAAACATACTTTTTTAAAAACTTCAGTAAAATAAAGGAGTTTTTAAATGAGCCACTATGAACCCTACATTTGTTCCGAAGAGCTGGGCAGTAAATTCTGGTTGTTCTGCCTTTAAATCCACTCTAGGAAGCGGAGCAAGGCAGTGGGGCACTCACACTGCAGATATTGTAGAAATTTACAGTAAATGTAGGTACACGATGGCAGCACGCTGCCCTATTGATTATGCAGATTGTGATCAATCCTCTGCTTTCTCCCACTACCCAAGCCTCTTTCAGAGGACCTCCAAATAAGTTGGTCTGTCACTAGCCATTCTCCCACAGTAGTGGGGGAGGGAGCAATTTTTTAAAAATATAATAAATCCTCAATTGTCTCCCCCCCCAAAGGGCTCTACTTTTTCTTTAATTCCGAAGTGAATTTATGTTCTGTTTTACATTATATTCTGCAGCATTACAAAGGTACTTAACAAACCCCCTTTTAAAAGTCACTAGAACTGGAGGACAGAGAAGAGCAACCAGCCCCCTCCTTCCATATAGTCCTTAGATCAAGTTTCAATAATTGAGACCAATAAAAATTGTCATATTTACCCTGCTTCAGAGCAACAAAGGGGAAAAGTTAAGTCTGGGTGATTTCTGAAAGCACTTGTAATCAAATTTGCCACAGTCGAAGGAATAGCACAACATTTTACAAAAGTCAGATTCCAAGCAACAGATTAATTCGCCAAGTAAAATATATACATAATTTTCAATTTAATAACTCCATAAGAAGCCTACTCAGTCCATACACAAATATATACACTGCGTAAAATACGCGTAGACCTACTCTTCAATAGATATGCAAAGATGTACATTAAAATGCATAATGTAAAATCAGGGACATGGTTTTTGCATCTAGTGGAGCAGGGCAAGGGATGAGAGCAATCGAACATAAACAATCCCTGATTCGTGTGAGCAGAAAAAAAAAAAAGAAAAAGAAAAGAAAGAAAGGAAAAAAAGGGGGGGAAAAAAAAAAAAGGAATCCTCCGATGTCTCTCAACTCAGCTGGTGGAGGAAGGCCGGCCAGGCTGGGTCTGGCCCTGGCCCGCGGCGCAGCCCCAGCACCCGGGAGCCCCTAGTGTCCAGGGCAGAGCCCCCTCTGGGCGCTCGCGGCGCTGCCAGTGGGACAGGGCGGAGGGCGCGCAGGTAGACGATCCCGCGGCCGCCTCGCCCCCTCCCAACCCCCCGGGCTCCGGTCCGGCTCCCGCGTCCCCGGCAAGTCCAGCCCCGGCGCGGAAGGCGCCTGCCCGCCCGGCCAGTGGTGGTGGCGGTGGCGGCGGCAGCGGCAGCCGCGGTGACTGCTTCGGGCCGGGTGCGCGCCCCGCGCGGCGGCTCAGCCCGGGGCCCCGGCGCCGCTCGGGGTGGGGCAAAGTTGGGGGCCAGGGGCAGCGAGGGCGGGGGCACCCGGCACCGCAGAGCCCCCCCTCGCCGGCCGCCGCCTTTGTCTTGGTGCTGGGACCCCGGCCGCCCTCCCGCCCTCGGCCCGCGCCCCGGTCGGCCCTGCCCGGCGGCGCCTCCAAACTCGCCGAGCGGGCCTCGCCCCGGGCGCCTCCACCCTCCCGGGGGTCGCCGGCGGCCGGCGGCGGCGGCGCGGGGGCCGGGAGGAGGGGGCGGCCCGGGCTCGGCGGCGGCGGCGGCGGCGGCGGGAGGAGGAGGAAGAGAAAGAGAAAGTTTGGCGCAGGGGGAAGGCGAGCGGGACGCAGCGAGCGAGCAGGGCGCGGGCGCGGGGAGCGCGGGCGGCGGCGGCCGGGCGCGGGAGCCGGGAGGGGGCAGGACGAGCCCCATGCAAAGCAGCCCGGGCGCCCCGAGGAGCCCCGCGTCCGGGCGGTGGCGGCAGGAGGTGGAGGAGGAGCAGGCGGCGGCGGCGGCGGCGGGAAAAAAAAAAAAAGAGGGAAAAGTTGCCACTTACGCGGTTGCTTCTCCGGCGGCGGCGGCTGCAGCGGCGCTGCTGGCGACGGCGGCGGCGGCGGGAGCTGGCGGCGCTTTTAATCCCGAAAAGAGGCGCTCGGGCCGCGGAGCCCATCAAGGCAGCAGCGGCGGCTGGCGGGGGTCGGCGGCGGCGGAGGACGCGCTGCTGGCGGCGGCGGCGGCGGCGGCGGAGCTGGAGCGCGCTCGGCGGAGCCCGGGGCGGGAGGCGGCCGCAGCCGGGGAGCCGGAGCCGCCGCCGCCGCTGCCGCCGAGCAGCATGGTTGGCGGGGAGTTTACAGCCCCCGGAGCGGGCAGGGGCCACGGAGGAGAAGCGGCGGCGGCGGCGGCAGCGGCTCTAGGCTGTAATTGGGATGCAAAGCAGGCGGCGGCGGCTGCGGCCGGGAGGAGGAGGAGGAGGAGGCGGCGGCGGTGGCGGCTGCAGCGGTCGGAGGGGACGCGCTGGAAGTGGGAGCTGATGAGTGAAAAGAAAAAAAAGTCTTTGGATCTTTATTCTGCTAATTAGTTTCCTGCAAAAAATGGCTGTGATTAATTCAGTGCGCATGTGCTTCATTACCCAGGCACGACGGGAAGGGCTAATTAGCCACCTTCTGGATCAATAAGATTCAGCAAAAAAGAAAAGGGGGAGGTGGAGGGAGGCAGAGGGGAGGAAGGGAGGAAAAAAAAAAAAAACCAGGGGAAAGTGATGAGCAGGGCACGGAGAGCAGGAAGAGAGGATGGGAGAAGAGCCTCGGAAGAGGGAGAGAGGCACCAAAAGTTTATGCATGTATTAAAAACACATACACACACACCCGCGACACACACACGCGCGCACACACACATACACACACATCGAGAAGTGAAATGCAGAGAAGCAACAATAGAAACCTGGCTAAGATTTTTTCTTGAAGATTTTTTTTTTCTTTCCTCTTTATTTTCCTTTCTCTTTTCTTTCTTTCCTGTTCTTTATTTTTTCCCTTCTTTCTTTCTCTTGCACTTTTTTTTTAAGCAAATGCGGTGATGTTTAAATTGAACAGGAAAAGAACATCTTCAAAGAAGGGAGGTGGGAATAATGGCGTGGGACAGCTTAAAGCGAAGGTTTAAGAGAAGGAGCAGAGACTTAGAATAGAGGCCACTTTAAATTGCAAATCTGAGATTTTTTTTTAACTGGCGGAAAATTACCTCTCCCCAAATCAGAGGACCAATGAAGGAAACAGGGAGAAAACTTTAACACGTACCATAGACTAGACAAATATATATATGTATGTTAATTTTGTCTTCTGAAATAAGACGCAATCAATCTTCTCAGGTTCTTTAGAAGGAGAGGGGAGGAAAGGAGTGATGATTAGAAATAAAAGAGGGAAAGTGAATCAGAACTGAAAGGGGTTAACTTTAGGAAAGACGAGAAAAGGAAAAGTTGCACTTAGAAACAAGTCCAACTTTCTACCTGTCTGGACTTAAGAGAAAAGTAAAATCAATTTTCTTGTGTAAAACCTGGAAAGCAGATGTTTTCAAAACACAGGAAGCTATTTGGCCATCAAAAGCAGGGATGTAATAAAGGCAGTGAAAAATAATTTCAGACTAAACTCATAAGATAGAAAGCCAATATATCTAAATATCGAGGAAAGGTCGAGAGTGTAGAAAGAGGGGAAATTACATACCCCTTCCCTAATGCAAAAAAAAAAAAAAAAATCTTACAGCTACCTCCAAGAGTTTGGAGCAGAGTCACGAAGCCAAAGGGCTTGAAATGAGAGGATGGATTTCAGATAAAGACTAGGAGCGGTACATCCCACCAGAGCCCAAAGGAGATCCCTGGAATCAAAGACAGCAGCCAGGGACCCTGCTACTGTACTGATTCCCAGTACATCAAAGCCATCACTTAGGCTGGTGCATGGTACCTCCAAAAATCAAGCAAACAAATGCAGGAAGAACAAGAGTCAGTCTCTCTCTTTTTCTCTCTCTCCCCCCCACCCCCAAATCCTAGACTTAGCGTCACTGCTACTGCAATAGATTTTTTTTAAATGACAAGTTGTATTTATGTAAGTTCTAAATATGAACTAGTACCATTGGAATTACAATGCCTGGAATAAAATAAAATGCAATCTGCACTTTAAGTGATCTGCAAACAAATGTAAAAACAACATTTATGTTTTGGAAGGCATTATTAGTAAAGCCTGTAACATCAGGTAGAGAGAGCGTGCAGAAACGTATTTTTCTTGGGGGAAAAGAAATGTGCCCTAGTCTATCAGGATTATTTATTTGAGAAGGAATTTGGGAATTAATCAGGAAATCTGTTTGATTAGAAAGTAATTCTTCATTTTGAGAGATTTTCCAATGCTTTTAAGAGCATGCAGCGTCTTAGTCAAGACTAGAGGGAGAAAACCGGTTGAGGATTTTGCAGGGTTACCTCATCTAATCCTTCTGAATTCACTATGAGAATAATGCTATTTTATTTAGGAAAAAAAAAAAGAAAATACATTTAGAAAAATCGGGGGTTTCCTCTCTATGAGCCAAATCTGGGTTGCCATTCAAACTTTTCCTGGCTGCTTTTCCATGCGGGACAGCTGATCAATAAAGCCAAGTCCAGCTTGGCTTGCTACAGGTTTCACCAGTCAGTGCTTGCAAAACCTTTGTCATTTTCTAAAAATAAAAAAGCTAAAAGTTATTGTAGAAGAAGGGGCTTTTTTTTGTCCCCTGCACAATGTGTCTTTTGTGAGGTTAATGCCATTCTGGGCTCTCGATAGCCCTGGACAATGGGAACTCTCCAGGAGCCTGCAAAGACTGTGGCTTTTTTCTTTCTTGCCTTTTTTTTTTTTTTTTTTTTTTTAAGGGAAGGATGAAACATTCCTACAGTCCAAACACAACCTCTACTTTGATTAAATAAATATTTATCTTTATTGTAACCATTGTATATTTTTACCTTCAGTTTGTCCGGTTTCTGATTATTATTTTAAATTTTTCATTGGCAACAGTTAATCTTTTTTTTTTTCCTTTCAGTCCAAAGTGCAGGTCAGTGTAAAATGTAGCTGACTGAAAGAAGACTGGTATATTCTGAATATTCCATAATACATCAGGTAAGGAAAATCGTTCAGACCCTCAGGAGTATATTTGCTTCCTATTTATCTGTCTGCAGGAATCTTCATAAACCTGTTAGTTTATTTTTTTAAAGATGTAGCAGAATTGAATTTCTCCTTGTAGAACTTGAAAAATCACTTAAATACTATGTATTTATTTTCTTTTAAAATGCAAATAGTACTAGAAGTGAACTTGTAGCTTGTTTCTTATAGAAAACAGTGTGGAGGAGGTCAGTGTTCCATTGGTATGAGCTATTTGGAGGAAATTCTGGATATAAATGTATTTCACGTTGCATTATAGGAAAATGTCAGCTTAATCTGGTAAATACTTATGCTAATTTTACTGAGTGAATTCGTTATAAGGAGGAGAGGAACCAAGCTTGTATGATTGAATAATGCTTAGACGATAATCCAGCATCTATATGGATTATTTTATGTACAAAATGAAAAAAAAGGAAACAAGAAATTCAGAATCTAAATCCTCCATTTAGCTGGCAAGAGAGCAGAAAATTTTAAACCAACCTGTTTTTAAGACATTTTACATTAGGGAGGGAAAGTGGAATGTGGGCTAAATATTGCTTTGGTGTATATACATATTTCTGCCCCTCACTCAAATGAATGGATATATATATATGTATGTATGTATACAAACATAAAGATATATGCATAAAGGGTGCATAAATATACCTTTGAATGACTTCAGATGTCTTTGCATCTGTGTGTGCGTGAATATATATGCACACAAATATACAAGGTACACATAAATGGAGGTACTGTACAGAGCTATGTGAGTGCTCTCTCAATGAGAGTTTGTTTCCAGACCTGTCTGAAGCCACTTCTTTGCAAATATAACATAGCAATGTTGGTTTAATGATGAAGATGCGAATGATAAATTTGAGGGAGAATCTGTTCCCCTGCAATTTTCAGAATGTGGGGTTGCAGTGTGAGCAGCTATTATTTGGTCCCAGGGCTAAAGATGCGATGGGCCAGTTTTAATGGAGAAGGAGGATGGAGACGTTGTAGATTTCACTTCGAAAGAGCCTGGCTCTGGGCCCTGGGTTTTCTTCTACAGAGGAGATTGGGGACACAGGGGAAAAAAAAGGAAGGAAAAGAAAAAAGCAAACCCCGCGTGGAGGCAGGAGAGGTTGAAAGGACGCCTCTCGGTGCAACTCCAGAGCTAGATCTAAGAAAAGGGTTGGAGGGCGAAGAAAGCGCGGGTCCCTTTTTGAATGTGTGTTGTTATTCTAAGTCTATTGTATGTACGTGTTGCAGTCCTTTCATTTGCCACGACAACATATGGATTCCATAAATGCAGACATGCCGAAGTGCATCTGTCTGGGTAGTTAACACGATCCAAACATCCCTCCTCGTTCGACTAACTCCAGCTCTTCCTCGGGCTCCCCGGCAGCGCTCCGGGCCAGCCAGCCAGTGCCCCAGGCTCGCAGCGCCCCGCAGTCTCGCCCTTTTGTGGTCTCTGCACTGGATCCAAGGTGCCGCGCCGTGGAGGCGGGCCGCTCGCAGCGCTGGGGTCAGAGGCGCCACCGCCGGCGGCCCCTGTGCACGCGGGGAGGAAAGGGTTAAGCTGCCCGAGCCGGGGGAAGGGGCTGCGCTCATCCTGCAGCGAGGTGCTGCCACCGGCAGCTGTGATTTAGGGGTCAAGTCCGAGATCACCTTTCTCCTGCCTCTGGAAATGGCAGAAGATGAGATAGGGAGGGAGGAACAGTAGAGAGCGGCAGCCAGGCGCGGCACGTGGCGCTCCATCCAGCCCACCCCCCATGGCCCCAGCCTAACCCCTGGCCCCCAGACAAATCGGACAGTTCTCTTTTCTCCTAGGGATGCGGGGTGCGGCTTTTCAGAGCATCCGGAATGGCTCCATCCACGGCTCTATGGTTACACCACTGTGTCCCAAGCCTCAACCTCCAAACCAGAAAGTTTGCTCTCAGTGCGCCAGGGAGTGAGCTGCTGGGTCTGGGTAGAAATCGCTCCCCGTTTGGGAAAAAGAGATGTCTCTGGCAGGATGAGGGACTTTGGCTGTTGGTGCCAGCCTTTAAGTGTGAGCAAATGTACACAGTGGTGTATATTACCTGCAGACTCTTGCTTTGTGTCCGCATTCTTAGTCTCTAGAAGCCTTCCCCCAAGTAAGGCAGCCTGAAGAATACTTTTGTCAAAATATTTTTCACGCCGAAAGATAACCAAAACCAAATTCAGATTTGTTTCTGAGGCGTTTTACTGGAAAAGAGCAAAGTGTCTGAAGTCTCCTGTTGCCCTGGTGTAGCCTCGGGCCACCAGGTTGTGAGTCTCAGCACCTAGGTGACCTCTTGGAGGCTGTGAGGACTTCCAGGGTGCCCACAAAAGGGGCTTTAAGAAAGAACGAGTTCCCCAAATCTACCCCCATGAGGCTGCGCGGTTAGGACGACGACAGTTCTTTTGGAAAGTTACTCCAAGAAAACAGTTTTGGTGGGGAAAGAGCTGGCTGGAAACGATAGAGAGAACTAGATCCCTGGGGAACAGGAGACAGGTGGGGGGGGGCTGCGAGAGAAGATAAGGACATGAGCCAGGAGGTCCACAGGACAGGGCATGTGGGGCGCAGCCAGTGAGGCTACTTGATGCGCTCCCTGGGCGCTCCCTCAGGCTACCGGGGTGAGGGTGAATCACCCCTATTTTAGCTTCTGCTTCCAGGGCCAAGAGCAGACCAGCTGGTCCAGAGGCAGCTGGGTCTGTCTTCTGAGCCCAGCCACCCCTAACCCTGCCAGAGCCTCCAAACCGCGGAAATCAAACCAAATTGGCCGCTCAAATCTAGAGAGGTTTCATCCCTGGGGCAAAGGGGAGGGAACAAGCCTTTTTTTTTTCCTTTTGAACTCCTGATTCAAAAGAGACCACAACCTACTCTTGAGTGCCATCCCTAGTACATGGATTGTGGGTATGTTTCATTCTTTCTTTCTTTTTTCCTGTTTCTCAGAAGTAAAACCTTTAAAGAATTAGCCCCAAACTTGGAGCGTCAAGGTCCTTGAAAGAGTTCCGAATGATAAAGCCTGCCCTTCATTTCGAATCCATGGCGCATTGTGAGAATGAAGGGCAATTAGTCAGTTCCAGGGTTTGAGTCGGATTCCCAGTGTCCTAGGCTCCTTTACAATGGAAATCTGAAATCCAACCTTGGGGCAGGAGGCGCGAGGAGCCGGTGGCTCTCCGGGGCTCTGCACAGCCTGCCCCACCAACAAGCGCTGGCTTCCCTTTTGGTGACCTGCTACTAGAAGTTTGCACCACATCTAAAGCCTGGGGCAGGCGAAGAAGAGAGCGAACTAACCTCATCACAGCGCAACAAAGTGAACAACTCGAGGGCAAGAGACCCTCGGTCGGGCTACATTCGCTTTAGGGATTTCCAGGGGCATAACTTGGGGGAATGAATGGTGGAATGCTTGCCAGCCTGAGGCACCAAAAAAAAAAAAAACCTGAGCAACGCGGGCGGCGGGCTTGGGAGCAGGGCTGTGAGTGGGCAACCGAGACCTGGTTCCCATTTGCACGTAGCCCGCCACAGCCGACTCCGAGACGGTGCCCACGGTGGCACGTGCACTGTTGACACGCAGACACGCAGGCGTGCGCTAAGGGAGGGATGCGCGGCTGAGCAATCCCCCATGCTGCATTCTTGCAGGCATGGCTTGTTTAATGGCCAAGGAATTGAGTGCCTCCACCCCCCTTTTTTCTTGCTGAGAAATGTAAAAAGGAACCTATGTGTGTGTACGTATTCTGAAGAAACGTGATTTTTTTTTTCTTGAGAAATACCTGGCCCCATAATATTTCTGATTTAAGGAACGAGGGAAATCTTTGAAGTGAAGGAAATCAGTGGGGGACGAACTAGCTTTTCCTGATATTTTTGTGCCTCCCCTCAAAGCCAGTAATGGGATTTAAAATGAGAGGTTCCCAGTGCGCGTCCTCCCTCCCATTGCACTGTCTTCGCCCCAGAACACATCTGCGGTAACCCACTGCACGTCTAAGGGGACGGTTTGTAAGAGAAACAAGGTTTGGGGAGCGCATCAACTTTCTTGCTTTCTTTCAAATGAAGTTCAAAAAAAATTTCCAAGGACAATTTAAGCAACAAACGATATCGAGCAGGTATTTTTCTAAAGCAAAAATTGTCCGATTCGTTTGTTTCCCATTCTGAGAAACAGAGAAAAAATGCGAATCCGATCTTCCCGCGCGCGATGGCACGAAGTCTGGAGCCAGCGCTTGGTTAAGGCTGGTGGGCGGAGGGCAAGGCGCGGCCCCGGGCCCGAAGGAGTGCGGTGCGCGCCTGGCCGAGGGCGCACGGGCCAGGGCTCTAGTTAGGCGGGCTCCCTTTCCGGTGACCAGAGCGCCAGCCTGTGTCTAAGCAGCAGGCCGGACACTGGGCCCCTGTGGGATAGGGACGCGCCCTCGCTGCTGCCTCCCGTTGTAATTCCAGAGCTCATCAGGGCAGCAAGGATATTCGACGCCAGTTTCCTCTGGCCTGAGCGTAAGACGCACCCTTTTCGCGTCTGCTCTCGGGTTCCCGTGTGCTGGGTGTTATAGAGACCAGGCATTGTCCCTCCTCCAGCCCCAACTCAGTCCCCAAAAACTATATCCTCAAGAATCCCGACAGTTTTTCCGAGGTGCTGATCCCTGGTCACTGAGCCGGCGTGTGCGTCCCTAATGTCTGGCGACACAGCTCCATTTCGGGACCCTTTTCTTCCTGCCAACTTGGGGCTCTCGGGAGGAAGCCTGTGCGCTCACGTCCCTGGAGACACCATCCGGTGCACCTAGGACCGCAAAGAGCCGCCGCACAGGGACCTGGGCGCCCCTCGCAGGTGCGTGCAGGACATGGGCCGGCGGCCCCTCGGCTAGGCGGGGAAGCAGGCCCGGGAAGAGCAATTGGATCACCCCTTAGCGCCCCTGCGGGCGCCCAGCAAAACCACCAGGCCCGGGGCCCCGCCCAAGCAGCGACCTGGGAAGGGAAGGGCGTGGTGGCGGGCGACCCTCGCGCCGGGCCCCGCGCAACCCAGGCTTAGCGCCGGCCTCCCTTTCACCCCAACTCAGCAGCCGGGTCTGCTGGTCGTTCCTTTCCCTTCGCCGCCCTCGCCCGACTTCCCAGCCTCTTTCGGGCCACAGATACCCCACCCCTGCCCTGCGGGGGCGCCGTGATGGGGGCCCTGAATCCGACTGCAGGAGGACACCCAACAGAGTCCCAGGCAGCCTTCCCACCTCCAACAACCGAGGCCTGGAGAAGGAAGTCTGCACCTCTCAGTCCCAGGTGCGGAGCTGGGAGCGGAGATCCCCCGGGCCCTCCTCGCCTCTGAGGCCGACCAGAAATCGGGCTGGCAAGGAGGCGGGAGTGGGTGTGTAGAGTTAGCGAAGGGGTACCCGAAGGCTTGGTGCTGCACGTCTCCCTCCCTCTCATTCTGTCTGGGAAGAAAAAGGAAAGCGGGCGGATTTGTGGCGACCCCTCTTTCCGCAGTCTGGGAACGCTGCAGCAGGAAGAATTGCTCATAACGACACTTAAGCCCCGACACTTGAATGCTAAAGGTTAAACTTACAGTCTTCAGGGAAGGGCTTCCTGCCAACTGGAACAGTGGTGCGCGCTGCCACAGGCCCTCCTCCACTCCAGCCTGGCCCCTACAGGCCAATGTCCCCTGCCCCTGGCATTTGTGCACTTCGGCCAGAAGAGCCCCTGGGGCTAGCTCTTCCCTGCCCCCCCCCACCTTGGGGGACTTTTCCGTCCTGGTCTCCCCCATATTTTGTCTGTGTCTATGTGTTCCTCGGTTTGCCCTTGGGATCCCTGCCCTGTGGGTTCCAACGAGTTCCCGCTATGGCGTTGGAGTGAATCCTCCTTGCAACAGAAATGCAGGGTTTACACAGGTGGAGACTTAGAGAAACCACATTTGTCCCTTTGCACTGGGCACTTGGTGGCCCCTGCAGCTTGGTGCAGGTAAAACCAAAGCTAATAGGTGACTGTAGTGCCCACCCTTGGAGGGATCTGCAGGAAGACCCTGGCTGTAACGCGCTGGAGGGAGTGGGGGGGCATATTTTCAAGTGGGAAGCCTCCCCAAGATGAGAAGCCATGGGAGTCTCTATCCAAGGGACCCTATGATTGGAGCCTGGAGCCAAAGGCAACTATGCTTTCTTCTTCCTGACTTCGAATCACTCCCCACTATCACCACCAAATGGTGATGAGACTCAATTCAGTAGCTTTACAGGAGATATTTTGATAGGAAACAGGTGTGGTAGTAAAGAGACTGGAAGTTAACTCTCAGGAGCTGGGCAAAGTGGCCCTTTTCTCTTCCTCCCTCTCTGAAGAGCGCATATTTGTGGAGCAACTACAATGTGTGCGTGTTAGCTTCCCACCAGGCCCTTGCCTTCAATTCTCCCAGTGGCCCAGGGAAACTAGTATTATTAGTCCAACTTATAAAGGAAGAATACCGGCAGGCTCAGAGAGGTTAAGTCACTCCCTTAAGGTCACACAGCTAGTAAGTGGCTCAGCTTGAATTCAAATCCAAGTCTGTTAAAACTTTAAAGCTATTTCTATTACACCAGCTGCCTCTTGTCAAGGTCAGGAAAACCAGCGGAGGGGTGAGGGGAGGGAAAGAAAACTATTCTGGGAAGGATTCTCTGGTTTTGTATGGATTCAGAGCTAAATGCAAGGCTAAGAGACAAGTCAATGATGGTCATGGAGGATATTCACTAAAGGAAAAAAGACATAAAGGACAGTGAAATATAACAACACAAATAAAAACCCCAGGAGGACAGCAATATAACATAACCCGTGAAACAACTGCCCAGTATACCCTGAGGTTTGAAGGGCTCAGATGGCCATACCAAGGGAAGTTCATACCAGGCCTTTCTGTTTTTCTTTGTAAATTTTCTGACTGTCTGAAGCTCAGACAAGTTCCTTACTTCTGTGAGTCAGCAGGGCTAACAGGAAGGGATGATCAGATGACCGACTACTCATAAAAAAAATTAGGAAACCCAGCACAGTGGGAATAAGAGAGGGCAGGCCTCATGGGGGTCACCTGGTCACACTAGCTCTGTTTTATAGTCCCTAGGGTGGGAAAGTCTGTGTGTGGTAGCAGGTCTATAGCCCCCTTGGAACACAAGTGCCTGCTTTACTGATACTGAGCTTTGGTCACATGAGAGCTGTCCACCACCTCTGGCCTCCACCAGCCATGGAACCGCCTCATCGGGTGGCTCTGCAGCAAGGCAATGGCATGGGCTGATCTCACTGTGCTTAGCTGGGCTGACACTGGACAAGCTGCACCAAGGGCATGTAACTATATTAACTGGGCAGGACTGGCCAGGCCCACATGGAGGGGTTGCTGAAAGCCTTGTTAAGGAAGTACTTCTGACTAGGCAATCCAATTACATAATGCTGCAAAAATAACTCTGGGCTGGGAGTCTTGTCAGGGTGACGTATTTTGTTAACAGACAGGGGTATCAAATATCCATCTTTTAACCCAAGGGCCAAAAGTACACTTGTGTGCATGGACTGGACCCTCACTCTCTCTGCGCTGAGGGGTCTTTAAGGGTGAAGAGGGGAGTGGGAGAAGCAGCAACCGAGGCTGCTTTTTTCCCTCCTCCTTTTCCCAGGTGCAACTAAAGACAACAGTTCGATTTATGTATATTCCTCCAACTTGTAAGTCCGTCTACAGAGACACCTATACCCAAATTGGTCTTGCCGTGTTCCCTGCTATAAACTGATTGGGAGAAGCTGAAGGAAAGACATGAGGGAGAGAGAATGAGAAATGAGAGAAAAACAGAGTGAAATGAGGTTTTGTTTTGGTTTTGGGTGGAGGGGGAAGGGAGAGTGGTAAATTGTCTTTATTATATGTATCCAGACTAGTCTAGGCTTCCTGACCTTGCACTAGCATGGCCACCAACTGGTCCCAGTTTGCTTGGGACAGTCCCAGTTTTAAATGTTTCCCAGCAATTCTCTCAATCCTGGAAAACCGAGACGGTTATGCTACTGCCTGTCTACAAGGACAAAAATTATTACTAATGTAAGGTACATCCTCTCAATCCAAAATTATTCAAAGGATGGCCTAAATGAAAGATTTCATCACAGTTTTAAAGGCCCTATTTCCAGGAATTTGCAGACAGAGCCATATACTTTCCCCCTCCCACTATCACTTTGAACCCTATAGCTTTCCAGGTGGGGAAAAAAAATACATGCTCCATCCACTTTGCTTTTCAGATAAAGTTTGCAGGTGTGCCTTTTCTATTTAAAAATGTCCTGAACTCTTGCTATGTTTTGCTTGCGGACCTTTTCATATCATTTTTAAAGAACACTGCTTGAATGTCATGGTAACTTCCCCCCACCACCTCCTTTTTTGTGGGGTCTCAATTCCTCATCTCTGTGACAGCACAGTCACATACTGAACTGTATCCAACTCCTCTAATCTCTTCTCCTTGAGTCTGTTAGCGTTTTCTGTTCCTTAATGTTCATAATTACAGCATCTGATCCTTTCATTCTAAACGGCAGCCTTCCAATCCATCCTTAATCTAGATCCATCTGAACCCCTTCCAAAGAAGACAGGCGGATAACCAATCCCCTCCCCTGCAGAACACGCACAGCTTCTGAGCTTACCATTTACATCTCTGGCCACCTCTCTTTTCCTTTTTTACATCGAAACGTCTTTAAACTCCTTGAGCTAATTATACACGCACATAGCTGTCCCTCCCTGAGTCACATTCCTTGGCTTGTAAAAATGCAATTCTACCCAGAGACCACCTTGTCACACATGAAAACCTGCTTGTGGAGGGCGCAGCAGAGAGGAAAGGGTGCAGCGGGCTCACCTCCTGCCCTCCCCCAGCAGGCGCTGCGCTATGGAGTCTATTTCCAGTCTGTTTACCTGGCAAGGAGCACGTGACCAACCCAGAAGGAAATGCTGACATCATTGTCTCTCTCCCACGTGTGCGCCTCCCTCCCTGCAGCCCTGCCCGCATTCCGGCGTCCGTCCTCTCCGCGCCCAGCCCCCTCCCCCAGCACTCACGCCTTTCTCCACTTATTTCTCCGTCTCTCTCCTGTCCCACTTTCCTTTGTTTTCTTTCTTCCTTGTAGGCTGGCTTCTAGACCGTCTTGCGCGCGCACACAGAACACGCACCCTTATGGGTGTCCCTTATTCCTCCTTCCTTTTTTTTTTTTTTTTTCCCTCTCTCTCTTTTAATCTTTCAGATCTGTGGCCACCGAGTCCTCGGTTTTAAAAACACACTTCCTCTTTCTCTCTAGATTCGAAATTTCTAAATTAAAAAAAAATAATAATAATAGGCAGTCTGGAAGGCCAAGAGTAGGGTTAGGGGGAGGGCAAATGCAAGGCTACTCAGGTCCAGCCGCTCAATTTCCTGCTCCAGTGGGCTTCGGAGATTTAGGTGTTGGGGCTTTGGTCAAACATGCCTTATTTAATTATTTATTTATTTATGTGCAGCCTGTCCTCTTCCAGTCTCCATCCCACATTTTCATGACTGCTGCCGGCCGGGGTGCCCTCCCTTCCCGACCGCCAGACCATAGGTCCCTGCAGTTCTTGGCCTTAACGGAAGGAGCACATGTGACTCGCTGCTGCGTTTTTTCCTGCTGTTGCTGCTGCTGCTGCTGTGACTTGCTGCCCATTCTGTGAGGGGCAGTGAAGACTCTTCTCAGCATCCTTCCAGCCTGGGACCCAGGGAGCTCAGAAAACCAGGAGGCAGAGAGGAGAGGCAGTGGGCGAGGCAGGTGTCTCCTGCCTGTTCAAAGGGCTATTTATAAAAGGAATCAGTGGCCTGGATCTGGGGTCTGGCTGCTCCAGGAGAGCTTTCTCTGTACAGGCGGGCACAGAGGCAAAGCATGCAGTTTATAGGAGATACTTAATAAAGACATGGGAGCCTTGGTTCAAAAGTAACAACACACACACACAAAGACATGGGAATCTCAAACTGCTTATTCTCATGGGAAAGGTGGAAAGATATGGTGCGCCTGGAAACTGCTTTGAAAGCGGACAGCTGGCTAAGCAAGGCCAGAGGGTAATACAACCAAGAATCAAATGGAACAGCTCTCCTGGGCCAAAAGAAACAGATGCAGAAGGCCTGCCCTTTGGCTGCCACCTCTCAGCCCAGGCTCTTACTCCCTGGGCTTATACACCTTTGGGAACAGGACATAGGAGGAGGCATGGGAAGGTCAAAGGAGAGTGAGACTATTAAGTAATAATTACTTAGGTGTGAACTCATAATCCCCAACACTTGTGAAAGTGGGACTCTACCAAGAGCACATGAATATTTTAACGGGCATTTACCACTGGGTTGTATAGAAGAAATACAGCACCCTGTTGGAAACCTCGGCTAAGGTCTAAAGATGGGACTTTCACGGTTAAAACAGTACCAGTCTTTCTTCAGCTTTTGGGCTCATTCCTATGTCTTTAGACACACTCCTGGTATTGTGCCTGTTAAAATAGTCCTGGCAACCAGGTAGGAGAGAATTTAAATAACAGAGTTTACCTTCTGGACACCTGTTCATTCAGCAAGGTACAGAGCTGGCAGGGAGTATCATGTCTCTTCCGAGTCCACAGGATCTAAATTGTCTTGAGATATGCCAGAATTCTAGAACGTTCCACAGGCTTTATATATTTTGTATAAGTTTTTATTTTTATAGAATACTCTCTAAAAAATAGCCAGGCGTTGTGGAGGACACCTATAGTCCCAGCTACTTGGGAGCCTGAGCATTTTTTAGAGACGGGCTCTCTCTCTTGCTCAGGCTGGTCTCGAACTGGTGAGCTCCAGCGATCCACCCTCCTCAGCCTCTCAGAGTGTGCTGGGATTACAGGCATGAGTCACCGCACCTCGCCTTGAGCAATCCTCTTGCTTCAGCCTCCCGAGTAGCTGTGACTACAGGCATGCCTCACTATGCCCAGGTATAATAGAGACTGGGTCTCACTCTTGCTCAGTCTGGTCTTGAACTCCTGAGTTCAAGCTATCCACCTGCCTTAGCCTCCCAGAGTGCTGGGATTACAGGAGTGAGCCACAGAATCTGGCTTATACAAGTTCTAATTTAAACTTTTAAATATTATATGCTTTTTTTTTTTTTTTGAGTTGTCAGTTAGATAACTCTATTGTCAATTAAATGATTTGGGGGACTTTTGAAGCCAAATAAAAGTGTTGGAAAATAGTGACGTCATTCTCATCACCTCCACCTTATGTGTTAGTTATTCTCATCACCTCCACCTTATGTGTTATGGAGCCCTGCTGAATTAGGAGTGTGGAAAAATATGGTGGGGCAGAGGTTCCAGACTCCCAGCTGTGGATTTGAGATGCCTGTCAGATGCCTATCCAATTCTCATCAGTTGCATCCAACTAAGGCTCAGGATGGTGGAAAGATATAATAGAGGGTGGTAGGAACCATTTCCAAAAAAAACCAGAACAGCAGGGTTCTAGGTCTTTTACTATGGAGTCTTTCAACATTGGAGAGCTCTGGAGAAGAATGTGCAGGACGTTCTTTTCCCATCCTTGAGTTTGGCTCAAGGGTCAGGTTCATTTCCTCAGGTGGGCTCCTTCCCAGGCCTAAAGTTGTAGGTGACCTCACCCAGCTTCTCATATGTACCTCTCCAAGCATGTTTCCTGGATTAGTTTATAACTCTATAGGAACCAAAAATCATATCAACAAGATCCACTTGTGTGGCTCAGGCCTGTAATCCTAGCACTCTGGGAGGCCAAGGCAGGAGGATTGTTTAAGGTGAGGAGTGAGAGAGCAGCCTGAACAAGAGAGAGACCCCATCTCTGCTAAAATAGAAACACTAGCTGGGGCATTGTGGTGGGTGCCTGTAATACCAGCTACTCAGGAGGCTAAGGAAGGAGGATCACTTGAGCCCAGGAGTTTGAGGTTGCTGTGAGCTAGAGTGATGCTATGGCACTCTAGCCTGGGCAACAGACTAAGACTCTGTCTCAAAAAGAAAAAAACACCAAAATCCATTTGTTTCACTATGCAATACCTATGATGATGTGGAAATGCACACGCATGTATGAATAGACTTGTATTCATGTTACGGGTTACTGCACCAGCTCCCCCAAGGATAGGCACCATATGGCGTATACACTGTACCATCCCCATAAATGCCTAGCATGCTAATTGGAAATCAGTGATACACCCTTGATGAAGAGGAGGATAATGAGAAATGATGAAGACAATGATGACGACAATGATGACAATGATGATGACAATGATGACAATGATGATGACACTGAACTGCAAATAATGATTTCAGAATGAATACAGTTCTGAGCAGAGAGATAATACTTAACAAACAAGGAATGCATGAATGAATTAAGTTTAGGACTTCCATTGAGTATTTCTCTGGTTCTTTCTTCCTTTTCTCATAATTACTCTTAGGCTTATTACTTATTAAGAAAAACATAATCTCAACTGCTGAGCCCATGGGCTGGGTCGAAATGGCATAACAATACTATAATGGCTTTTCATTGTTGGTACCTTTTTTTTTTTTTTTTTTTTGAAGTTTTTTGCTGGGGGTGGGTTTGAACCAGCCACTTCTTGCGGATGGGGCTGCTGCCCTACTCCTTTGAGCCACAGGCACTGCCCTGTTGGTATATATATTATATGTATTTTTTTTTTGAGACAGAGCCTCAAGCTGTCACCCTGAATAGAGTGCTGTGGCATCACAGCTCACAGCAACCTCCAATTCCTGGGCTCAAGTGAGTCTCTTTCCTCTGCCTCCCAAGTAGCTGGGACTACAGGCGCCCACCACAACGCCCGGCCATTTTTTGGTTGCAGCCGTCATTGTTGTTTGGTGGGCCCGGGCTGGATTTGAACTCGCCAGCTCAGGTATACATGGCTGGCACCTTAGCCCATTGAGCCACAGGCGCCGAGCCTGGTATATTTTTTTAAATGTGATTTAGTTACCTAATACTTTTCTCTCTCAAGGTAAATGAGTTCATCAGAGAAGCAATGTTGGTGGGTTAAGAGAAATACACCTTCTAGTCAAAACACCAAGAAGGACTGAAAGCCGGTGATGGATGTTATCTTGCAGTGATATACAAAATATAAATAAACAAACAAATATTGAAAATATCAAAAAGTCGCCTGGACACAGAGGTTCATGGCTGTAATGCAGTACTTTGGGAGGCCGAAGGGGGCAGATTGCTTGAAATCAGAAGTTCAAGACCAGCCTGAGCAAGAGCAAGACCCCATCTCTAAAAAATAGCCAGGCATGGTGGCAGGTGTCTATAGGCCCAGCTACTTGGGAGGCTGAAGCAAAAGAATCCCTTGAGATCAAGAGTTTGAAATTGCTATGAGCTATGATGCCATGGCACTCAAGCCCAGAACAACTGAATAAGACTCTGCCTCTGAAAAAAAGAAAAAGTAAGAAAAAGATAATATCAAAAAGTAAACACATGCAAGAAAGAATTGCCTGGAAGAATCAAGGTCTCCCCCCCATCCCCGCCAGAGACAGAGTCTCAGTCTGCTACGCTGGGTAGAGTGCCGTGGCGTCATCATAGCTCACAACAACCTCAAACTCTTGGGCTTGAGCAGTCCTCTTGCCTCAGCCTCCAGTGAGGCTGGGACTATAGGTACCTGCCACCATGCCCAGCTAACTTTTCCATTTTTACTAGAGATGGGGTTTCATTCTTGCTCAGACTGGTCTTAACTCCTGATTCCAGCAGTCCACCCACCTTGATCTCCCAGAGTGCTAGAATTACAGGTGTGAGCTAGCATGCTCAGCCTTAAGGTCTTTTCTTAATAAAACAAAAATGAAACAACGCTTGGACAAGGCCAGGCACGGTGGCTCACGCCTGTAATCCTAGCACTCTGGGAGGTGGAGGCGGGTGGATAGCTTGAGCTCAGGTGTTCAAAACCACCCTTTGCAAAAGTGAGACCTTGTCTCTACTAAAAATAGAAAAACTGAGGTAAGAGGCTTGCTTGAGCCCAAGAGCTGGAGGTTGCTGGGAGCTATGATGTCACAGCACTCTACCCAGGACAACAGCTTGAGACTAAAGCCTGGGGTTCTAGTCCCAGCTCTGTCACTGAGAGCTGGATAGCCTCCAGGACATCACTTAATCCTCACAGTATGTCTTCTCCTCGTGAAATGGACATAACAGTGTCCACCTCGCAGGGTGGCTTGAGGATTAAATGAGATAGTAGATATAAAGTGTCTACCACAACACCCGGCATGTGGCAGGTGTTTAATCCAGGGCAGAAAAAAGTGATGCCAGTTACCTGTTGGTGCTGCCAGGTTGGAGCATGAAAGTGTTATAAACAATGACGGGACCTAAACAAATCGAAGCTATTTTTTTTTTAGATATCATTGGGCACTGGGTTAAATCTGTTAGTATTGGGAAATGGGGCAATGGCATAAAGATGTATCATCAAGGACAAACTTTCTCCATATTCAGGTACCTAATATACCTAATTCTAGCCATAAAGTTACTGAAATATGAGGCAGGTGCCTAACAGGCTTCCTCTGGGGGGTGTCGTGGGAAGATTAATAGTTCAAAATGGTAACAGCTTTTAGGGTGCTTAGAGTCCCTCAAGCAGACGCAATATGTAAAACCAAGGAATCATCATAAAAGTAATATTGTCACCATTCCTGGCCACTGACTCTTCCTAGGCTGGAATAGAATTTCCAGAAGGATTTTTCTCTTTCAGAATTACAGGCTGGGACAGATTTATTTCTACACATCCCCCTTGCCTTCAGAGTTACTGTTTCCTCTTCATCCCCTCCCCCACCCTTTGGTGACAGAGGAGCCTGAGAACCGGCCCCATCAGGAAGTTCTTGAGGAATTTTCAGAAGGATGTGCAAGGAGGCTGTGTGGTTGGCTGTGTGCAGCCAGCATTTATTTTGTAAAAAACATATATTTATAACTGATCTTACAAGTACATCCGAATCATCAAAACCAAGAATGACAAAACTTGTCAGATACATTCATCAGGAATCCACGGGTCTTTGGGGGGAAGTTATCACCATTTTTTCCTCTTAAAACAGGTCAGGCAACTTTCCCCCCTGTGTCAGTTCCCTCAAAAAGGATGTGCTATTAAATCCAGACCCCAGCATCAGGGCTCAATTGCCCTCTAGACATCTAATGCCAATCCCCAAATTTTCTGAATTTATTGACCAAGATGTTGCAGGGAGCAGGTTCAAGCATCTTGCTAAATAAAATATAGATTATATTGATCATTTCCCCTCAATCTACTAAAATCTTGTTACTCCTTTCATGGAAGGAAATAAATCAGTTTGACAGGACTTGTTCTGTCAAGTGATATAAGTTCCCAACCCTGCATTCACTATAGATTATTCTAGAAAGGATTTGGCAATTGTTTCCCCGCGCCCCCCTCCCCCCAGGTAGAGGTCCAGATTGGGACATTATGCACTTCCCGTTTTCTTTTCAAAAACAGAGGCATTAATCCTGCTCTCTTTAAATCTTTCCAAGTTCTTAAAATTGAACTCACTCTGCCATGATTTGAGCCAGTCATAACAGATTCTCTTACAAACAGCTTGTATTCTGCAAAATACTTTTTTGAAAAAAGGTGTTTCTACTAGACTTTAAGGAAGGTTTACAAGTCGATCATGCAAAAACAATGAGGAGGCAAATGAGAAAGGTACATGGGATTTCTATTTGGACAAGGCTATTTCCAGATCTCGCCCATGGATTTAGGTATTATCTGATTAGAGTTCGGAACTGAGTGGGTTCAAGGCCAAAGAGAGGTATAGTGAATTTTCAGAATTTTCAGATTTTTCAGACTGTGTCAATCTTGTAAATCTCATGCAAGTCAAAGTCATTATTTTCCATAAACATATTGAAAATCCACTAGATAGTAAATAAGGAAATGGATGGGGTGGCGCCTGTGGCTCAAGGAGTAGGGCCCATATGCCATGGGTGGTGAGTTCAAGCCCGGCCTCAGCCAAAACTGCAAAAAAAAACAAAAACAAAAACAAAACCGGATGAATACCTAGGATCTTACTCTGTCAGCTGGGCTAGAGTGTGGTGACATCAGCCTAGTTCACAAAGTAATCTCAAACTCCTGGATTCAAGTGACCCCCCCTGCCTCAGCCTCCCAAGTAGCTGGACTATAGGGCCCCCCAGGATGCCTGGCTAATTTTTTCTATTCTTAGTAGAGATGGGTCTTGTTCTCGCTCAGGCTAGTCTTGAACTCCTGAGCTCAAGGCATCCCGCCTCAGCCTCCCAGAATGCTAAGATTACTGGTGTGAGCCACACCAGCTTATAGCTCTTAAATTACACAGGGTATTGGGTCTGCTCACTTCCTGAAATCTCAGGACATAATACAAACCTACCATTTCCAGACTATACACTGCACAGAAAGAACCTCAAAGTCAAAAAAAGCCCCCCCCCTCTGTGAAGACAAAGATGAAGAGCACAACGTGACACCCTCAAAATGAAGTTCAGGTATCATGAGTACTTCTGGAAGTTCTACGATTTGGGCTTTCTAAGCTTAACAGATAGAGACAAGGATAGATGCTTGTTTAAAGGCTCTGGAACCAAAAACCCACACTGCCTTGACCAGTCAAAACTTAGTATTTACCAGTCTTGTGAGCCTGAAATTTAAATTCCTTTATCCTTTCTTTGGTCTGCTGTGCCAATTCCCAGTCCAGGGTACCACCGGCCACCTGCCTCTGGATTGCTTAACACGTCTAGAATGCAAACAGTATGAGCCGACTCTCCCTAAGCAAAGTTCTGTAAAGCGACAGCGCATCACGGACAGCTGCTGGCTCCTCAACAAATTCCTCCATCCCCCACCAATCCCACTCTTTCTTAACTCAGAGCGAAAGATGTCAACTTCTTGTTTCTGGAAACCATGATTGGGATGAACGTCATCAACATGCCTGGCATATTGCTTTAGGGTGCCTTTTAACACACCCTCTTTTCCACCATGAAATGTCTCTGTATCCTTAATTATTACCCCTTTCCTATTTTGATTCCACTGCAAATCTCTCCTATTCTCTGCAGCCCAACCTTTCTAGGTCTTTCTAATCCCCTGCTTCTTCATGTTTTTCTCTCTCCCTATTCATGTCCCCTAGGCACACCTACCTCCAATAGTCTCTTATCTTTCTCTAATGTCTCCATTTCTTTCTTTCTCTCTTTGTTTTTTTTTTTTTGAAACAGAGCCTCAAGCTGTCACCCTGGATAGAGTGCTGTGGCATCACAGCTTACAGCAACCTCCAATTCCTGGGCTCAAGCGAGTCTCTTGCCTCCGCCTCCCAAGTAGCCAGGACTACAGGCACTTACCACAATGCCCGGCCATTTTTTGGTTGCAGCCATCAGTGTTGTTTGACCGCCCTGGGCTGGATTCGAACCCGCCAGCTCAGGTGTACGTGGCTGGCACCTTAGTCCGTTGAGCCACAGACACTGAGCTGTAATGTCTCCATTTCTACACACAAGCTCTAGTCGAACCCATAAAACAACAACAATAACAGTGAGAAGACTTTGCAAGATTCTACCATGGGACATAATCATCTTTCCACTCATTATCCAACTTCCTAAAGAATCATTTAAACCCATTGTCAGAGCTCAGGCTTAAATTCCTCCAAGCTATGGATGGTTCTGACCATCAGAGTTATTTTGAGCCTGGATTGACTGTACTGTGTCTCCTGTCCACTGGTCCTAGC
This sequence comes from Arctocebus calabarensis, assembly GCA_963573935.1. Classification (NCBI taxonomy): domain Eukaryota; kingdom Metazoa; phylum Chordata; class Mammalia; order Primates; family Lorisidae; genus Arctocebus; species Arctocebus calabarensis. The sequence continues at coordinate 70,050 of CAUYON010040607.1, forward strand.
CACCTCTTGCAAGGCCACCCAGAGAAAATTTAATTCCCTCATGCAAACGACCTTTCTCCTACCCCATCCTCTCTCTGATCTTTCTGAGCTAGGGAAATCCAGTTTCTTCAGCAGTGTTGCACGTGACCTGGTTATGTGCTCCTTTGTCTTCCTGTTTCCAGTCTGACTTTCTTCTGAAAGTGACTGGCCCAAGATTAATTGTAAATTACCCACATTTGCTCTGTCTACCATAGTAGACCAAGATTCTTAGCTCTTTTGTTTACACTTGGCTCAATACAGTTTGTTGAGTCCTCCTCCTGTTAACGTAAACCTCTCAGACAGTAGGTTTTCTAATTAATTAATTTATATATTTATTTCTGTATTTCTGTGTTTATTTTTGAGATAACGCCTTGTTCTATAGCCCAGGCTCGAGGGCAGTGGCATCATCATAGCTCACTGCAACCTGAAACTTCTGGGCTGGGTTCAAGTGATCTTCAGGTGTCTCAGCCTCTCCAGTAGCTGGGGCTACAGGTGTGTGCCACCAAACCCAGCCAATTTTTCCATTTTCTATAGAGACAGGATCTCACTCTTGCCCAGGCTGGTCTTGAACTCCTGGCCTCAAGCAATCCTGTCACCTTAACCTCCTAAAATGTTAGGATCATACCAATGTGAACCACCGTGCCTGGACAACAGTGGTTTTTCAAAATGTAACCCGTGGAGTTTCTACTTCAGAATGACCCAGGATATTTTACATTTCAGTCTGCATGTTTCTCTCTTTAAGAGAGGACCCTCAACCAGGAAACAAATCTTCATGGACTTCTCAATCTGAAGAACTGTGAAAAATAAATGTCTGTTGTGTAGGCCAGCTCACCTATGATGACATTTTCTTCTAGCATCCCAAGCTATCAGAGACACGTTAATACATGCAGATTCTTAGGCTCCACCTCGAATTTGTTGAATCTGACTATCTTGAGTAATAGCTGGGAATTTCCTTCCTTCCATTTTTTGGTTTTCTTTTTGAGACAGCCTCACTTTGTCACCCTCAGTAGACTGTCACCCTCAACTGTGGTGTCCCAGCTCACAGCAATCTCAAACTCCTGGGCTCAAGCAATTCTCCTGCCTCAGCCTCCCAGTAGCTGAGACTACAGGCACCCACCAAAATGCCCAGCTATTTTTAGAGATAGGGTATCACTCTTGTTCAGGCTTGTCTTGAACTCGTAAGCTCAAGCAATCCACCTGCCTCAGCCTCCCAGAGTGGTGGGATTACAGGCATGAGCCACTGCACCCGGCCTCTGGAATCCATATTTTAAACAAATATGCCAGGAGATTCTTAAATGTGCACAAAAGTCTAGAAAAAAGTGCTCCAAGATATTCCCAACCCCTGTGTGGAATTCACCTTCTTTTCAAGTGATCTTGTTCTGAATGGCTACTGTATTTAGGTAATTTGACCCCCGACTTGTAATTGTAAATGTTCTTATCCAAGTCTTAATTCTACTTCTAGAGAAAGAGTTCTTTAATGCTAAGGTTGTGTTGCAGGTACATCTAAATATCTCAGGGTGGCTAGGTGCAGTGGCTCATGCCTGTAATCTTAGCACTCTGGGAGGCTGAGGTAGGTGGATCATTTAAGCTCAGGAGTTTGAGACCAGCTTGAGCAAGGATGAGACTCCATCTCTCTGTAAAACAGGAAAACTAGTGGGAGTGTTGTGACAAGTGGCTGTAGTCTCAGCTACTTGGGAGACTGAGGCAAAAGGATTGCTTGATCCCAGGATTTTCAGGTTGCTATGAGCTATGACGCCACATACTTCCCCAAGGTAGCAGAGTGAGACTCTGCCTCAATAACAAACAAACGAACAAATAATTAAACAAATATCTCATAGTAACCAGCACAATATCCTACACAGTAATGTTTTGCTGAATGAAGAAACAAATTTCACATTTTATTCCCACTAACTTACTTTGATATTTTGTTGTTGTTTTGAGGCAGAGTCTCACTATGCCACCCTTGGGAGAGTGCCGTGGAGTCACAGCTCACAGCAACCTCAAACTCTTGGGCTTAAGTGATTCTCTTGCATCAGCCTCCCAAGTAGCCAGGACTGCAAGCGCCCACCACAACACCTGGCTATTTTTTTGTTGTTGTAATTGTCATTGTGGTCTAGCAGGCCCAGGCTGGGTTTGCACCTGCCAGCCCAGGTGTATGTGGCTGGTGCCCTACCCACTGAGCTATGGGCCCAGGGCTTACTTTCGTCTTTTGATGCAAAGAAAGCAGATTCTGCAGTGAATCCTGGAAGAGGCTGTGCTTTGTAGGCGTGATGGAAGTTGTGTGCCCAGACACATGTCCACAGCCTCAATTGTTTCTCTTAGTCATTGCTCATAAAAATGAGCTTGTGAAATAAAGGCAGTCTTTGAAATGCAGAGTGATGAGAATACTGAGGAATGATGACACAGTTTCTAAAACACCACGACTTTCCTGGAATCTGTGGTCATGGCCAAATGAGAGACCTAGGAAAGATAATTTAAAAATAAACCAACCATCCTTGCCTTAGCGGAGCCACCTAAATCAGCATAACATGCAAATGAAGTGCTTTTTGATGGGCTTAAAGCTAATGAGACTCCTTGTGAAGGCAGGGACAAAGTGTATCACTAGGACATGACATGGCCAGAAAAGGAGATCTGGCCTCTTGACATCCTTGCCTCCCCCTGCATCACAACTGTCAACACATCTGAGTAATTCTCTGCCATATCTGTATGTGACAGAAAGGGTGAGTAACTATACATGAAGGGTGGAAAGTCCTGTAGTTTCCACGGTCAAGTGACTTTCTTTCTTTGTGGGCATGTCTTTCCTGGTTCTTTTTTTTTTTTTTGAGACAGAGCCTCAAGCTGTCACCCTGGGTAGAGTGCTATAGCATCACAGCTCACAGCAACCTCCAACTCCTGGGCTCAAGCGAGTCTCTTGCCTCCACCTCCCAAGTAGCTGGGACTACAGGTGCCCGCCACACCGCCTGGCCATTTTTTGGTTGCAGCCGTCACTGTTTGGCAGGTCCGGGCTGGATTCGAACCCACCAGCTCAGATGTACGTGGCTGGCGCCTTAGCCCATTGAGCCACAGGCGCCGAGCCTCTTTCCTGGTTCTTATAGGCTAAAGAAAATTCCACAAATACTCCAGAACATGCCCCCACTAGAAAAACCACCCATCACTGGGTTTACATTCCTCTACAGGAGTTTTAGGGCAGTGGTTCTCAACTGGGGGTGGCTTTGTCTCTCAACACTTCCAGGGATATTTGGAAGTGTCTGGAGACATTTTTGATAGGAGCAACTGACACATAATGAGTAGAGAGTTGCAGATAAATATCCTACAAAACACAAGACAGACTTCATTCATCAATAAAGGATTATCTGGCTAAGATAATTATTGAGATAGGAATTACTTCAATAAAAAGTTCAATTAGTGAAAGCCTTTCCTTTAAGATCTGGAACAAGACAAGGATGCTGGCTTTAACCACTTTTTTTTTTTTTGAGAGAGAGCCTCAAGCTGTCACCCTGGGTAGAGTGCTGTGGCATTACAGCTCACAGCAACCTCCAATTCCTGGGCTCAAGCAAGTCTCCTGCCTCTGCCTCCCAAGTAGCTGGGACTACAGGCGCCCGCCCCAATGCCTGGCTATTTTTTGGTTGCAGCCGTCATGTTGTTTGGCGGGCCCGGGCTGGACTCGAACCTCCCAGCGCAGGTGTACGTGGCTGGCGCCTTAGCCCATTGAACCACAGGCACCGAGTCTGCTTTAACCACTTTTATTACACATAATACTGGAAGCTCTAGACAGAGACTTTAGGCAAGATAAAGAAAAAAAAAAAAGTACCCAGATTGGAAAGTAAGAGGTCAAATTCTTCTTGTTCATGGACAACATAATGTTATATTTAGAAAAACCTAAAAACTCCACAAAAAGACTCTTAGGCCTGATAAACAAATTCAGTAAAGTTATAGGATATCAAATCGATATGCAAAATCAGAAGAAAAGACCGCTAGCTTTATCATTTTCCATAAACTCAAAATGAGTTAATGATTTAAATATAAGACCTGAAACTATGGGACTACTAAAAGAAAACTTTGGGGACATGCTTTAGGATGGGCAAAGATTTTTTTGTATAAACACTCAAACACAAAGGCAACCAAAGTAAAAATAGACAAATGGGATTCCTTTAAGCTTTTAAAAAGCTTCCACTTAGCAAAAGAAACAATCAACAAAGATTCAACCTACAGAATTGGAGGAAATATTTATAAACTACCCATCTGATGAGAGAGTAATGACTAGAATTATAAGTAAATCAACTCAGTAGCAAAATAATAATAATAATAATCTGATTAAAACATGGGCAAAAGATCTGAACAGACCTTCTCAAAAGAAGACATACAGGCTTGGCACCCATAGCTCAGTGGTTAGGGCACTGGCCACATATACCAGGGGTGGTGGGTTTGAATGCAGCCTAGGCCTGCTAAACAATAATGACAACTGGCTTGGCACCTGTGGCTCAAATGGCTAAGTGGCCAGCCACATACACCTGAGCTGGCAGGTTTGCATCCTGCCCAGGCCTGCCAAACAACAATGACAGCTGCGCCTGTGGTCCCAGCTACTTGGGAGGTGGAGGCAGGAGAATCGCTTGAGCCCAGGAGTTGGAGGTTGCTGTGAGTTGTGATGCCACGGCACTCTATCCAGGGTGACAGCTTGAGGCTCTGTCTCAAAAAATAAAAATAAAAAACCAGCCAATAATAACAACTACAACAACAACAACAAAATAGCTGGGCGTTGTAGCAGGTGCCTATAGTCCCAGCTACTGGGAGCCTAAGGCAAGAGAATCACTTAACCCAAGAGTTTGAGGTTACTGTGAGCTGTGATGCTACAGCACGCTACAGAGGGGGAAAAAAATGAGACTCTGTCTCAAAAAAAAAAGAAAAGAAAGAAAGAAAGACGCGATACAAATGGTCAACAGATATATAAAAAAATGCTCAACATTACTAATCATCAGAGAAATGCAAATCAAAAAAACAAAAAATAATGGAGGCTGGCAAGGATGCAGAGGAAAGGGAACCTTTGTACACTGTGGGTGGGAATGTAAATTAGCACAGCCACTATGGAGAACAGTGTGGAGGTTCCTTCAAAAACTAAAGATAGAAGTACCATAGGACCCAGCAGTGCCACTGCTGGGTATATACGTGAAGGAAAAGGAACCAGTATAGTGAAGAGATACCTATGTTCCCATGTTCATTGCACCACTATTCACAATAGCCAAAGTTGTGTCCATCAGCAGATGAATGGATTAGAAAAAGGTACATAAGTGCAATGGAATATTATTAAGCCATGCAAAGAATGAGATCCTGTCATTTTCAGCAACATGAACGAAACCAGAAGAATGTTAATGAAATAAACTAAGAATAGAAAGACAAATACTACATGTTCCCAAGCATATGTGCAGAAAAAAGTGGCTCTCATGGAGATAGAGCATTACCAGAGGCTGGAAAGGGTAGGGAGAGGAAGGATAAAGAGAAATCAGTTAAAGGGTGAAAAAATACAGTTAGATCGGCTCGGCACCTGTGGCTCAGTGGCTGGGGCACCAACCACATACACCGGGGCTAGCAGGTTCCATCCCAGGCTGGGTCTGCCAAACAATCATCACAACTATAACAACAACAAAAAAAATAGCTGGCCTTGTGGTAGGCACTTGTAGTCCCAGCTATTTGGGAGGCTGAGGCAAGAGAATCACTTAAGCCCAAGAGTTTGAGGTTGCTGTGAGCTATGATGCCACGGCACCCTACCGAGGGCGACATAGTAAGACTCTGTCTTAAAAAAAATAATAAAAATATAAAATAAAATAACAATTAGATAGAATAAGATTTAGCATTAGATAATATAGTAGGGTGGCTATAGTTAACAATAATTTATTGTATAGTTCAAAATAGCTAGAAGAAAAAGATTAGAATATTCCCAACATAAAGAAAAGATAAATGTTTGAGGTGGTCATTACTCACCATTTGCATTTATCAAAATATCACCTATATCCCCCCAATAGGTACAGTTATTATGATGTATCAATTAAAAAAGAAAAGTCAAACTTCATAAAAATGCAAATAAAAGGGTTATTCTGAATGCTGGCATTGAGAATCCCTGGTTGAGCAATGTGGTTCTAGCCAAGCTATAGAAATACTGGTGCATCTCAAAGGGTCAGGTTATGGGTTTGTAAAGCAACACACAGACACTTTGCAGTTCTGGTGAGGTGAGGATATATCAAGGCAGAAAGGCTTACCCAGTGGAACTGGGCTGGACAGCGGCAGAGAGGTTCTGGCACTCATGATGGCTGGAGGACGCGTACTCAGAACATTCTCTTGGAAAGGCCCTTGGTGAGCTCTGCTCAGAGGGCAGCCTCTTCCTTCACAGATGGAGGAGGGCAGACTCAGTCAGAAACAGTAAGGACTCATGTTCTAGGTCATACATGGGCCCTGAAAGACAGCTTCTAGAGAGTTCATTGGAGCCTTCATGAAAATGTGAAAGGGACATGAAACAAAAGTACCAAGCAAGGGGGCTGCTTTTCCTGCTGGCCCTAGGCAAGTCCTTGTCTCATAGGAGTCAAAGGGAGACTCGTGTCACCTGAAGCCTCTAGACAACAGATATATTCTCCCCAAGTTGCAGTTGTTTTTGATATGGCCAAAATAGTGACTTTTAAAGAAAATTACTATGATTATTATTATTATTGAGACAGAATCTCACGTTGTAGACCTTGGTAGAGTGCCCTGGCAACATAGCTCACAACAACCTCAAACTCTTGGGCTCAAGCCCTCTTCTTGCCTCAGCCTCCTGGGTAGTTGGGACTACAGGTGCCTGCCACAACGCCCAGTTATTTTTAGAGACGGGGTCTTGGTCTTGCTCAGGCTGGTCTCAAACTCCTGAACTCAAGTGATCCACCTGCCTTGGCCTTCCAGAGTGCTAGGATTACAGGCATGAGCTGCAGCTCCTGGACCAAAATAGTTATTTTAAATACCACTAGCTTTATAGATACAGAAGCTGCTAGATTTAATGAAGCTTCTAGAGGCCTCCTGAGAGATGATTATAATTCTAATTAAAAATGGGGGATGACAGATGAGACCCCCATGGGACGCTAAGCAAGTGGCATTTGTACATCTTTTTTCATGGAGAAGATTACTTTGTTCATCTCAGTTTGGGCCCTTTCCAGTAGTTAACAGTAGTGTCACAGAAGTCTAATCTATTAGGAGATTTAATGTGGCTTGAAGGTCAGGAAACATTTTAAATCGTTTTAAAAGAAATCTATAAACCAAGCCAGACTTTCATTTTTTTTTTTTTATTCATAAACCTGGATTTAACCTGTGTGTGGTGGCTCACACCTGTGATCCCAGCACTTTGGGAGGCAGAAGTAGGAGGATAGCTTAAGACTAGGTGTTTAAGATCAGCCTGGGCAACATAGCAAGACCCCATCTCTAAAAAAATATTAAAAAAATTTAGCCAGGCATGGTGGCATGTATCTGTAGTCTTGACCAGTCAGGAGGCTGAGGCAGAGGCATCACTTGAACTTAGGCGTTTGAGGCTACAGTGAGCTATGATGATGCTGTTGCACTCCAGCCTGGGCAACAGAGTTTTTATATTCTAGGCTGTAAATGAATTCTCTTGGTGTCAAATCTAGGTGCAGAGAAGAACAAGGGAGGAATGAGTAGGGTATGATGAAGATTAAGGATCCACACTCGGGCAAATCTTTGGGGACCAGGAAGAAGTGGCAGGTCAGAATAAGAAGTGAAGGACATGGAGCCAGGTGACCAAATGATGGTTGGGTAAGTCTTGATGTTCAAGGCAGGAGATGAGGGAGATTGAAATGAGAAGGCAGAGCCACTACGAGGAACTCATCTCATTATCGGCCGGCTGGTCTTGAGAGGCAGTGATCTACTAGTACTGGCCATGCTGGCTAATCATCAGAGAACCTCTCCCTACATAGGTCCTGAAAGAACCTCGCCCTACATAGTACTTACAATTCACAGTGGGGGTGCAGGGATGGGATGGAGCCCGAGAGAGTCAATGGCAGGAGGGCACAGGGAAGGCCTTCGGGTCTAATGGGGATTCCACATTTGAATGTAATGTAACCCTGGGCCAGGATCTCATTAGCCTGCACAGAAGTACATACACCCACTTCCAAAGGCGAAGGTGGTGTTACATCTTTAGGTAATGAACTTGCATCACCTTAATCCATGAGCATCTTTTACTAAAGAGAAATCAAACATGAGGCTGGGCGGTGGCTCATGCCTGTCATCTGAGCACTCCGAGAGGCCGAGGAGGGTGGATTGCTTGAGTTCACAAGGGCAAGACCAGCCTGAGCAAAAACGAGACCTCGTCTCTACTAAAAAAATAGAAAAACTGAGGCAAGAGGATTGCTTAAGCCCGAGTTGGAGGTTGCTGTGAGCTGCGATACCATGGCAATCTACCCAGGGTGGCAACTTGAGATTCTGTCTCAAAAAAAGAAAGCAAGAAATCAAATGTGAGAGAGCTGGGCCACCATGAAGCCAACTGTATCAATGAACAGGGTAAAATGCAAGCCACAGGAAGGACTTCACTGTGATTAAGTCATGGATGTGGTGACCACACTATCCATAGACCCTACACTAACTGATGAATCGGAGCAGGTCTCTGTCAACAGATGTCCTATGATTCAAAGTTCCTTCTTTGATAGGATGAATGTACCAGGCAGGACTCTCCTCCTGGCAGACACAGACTCTGAGAGACCATATTGTTTTGGAGGACTGACTTCCAGACATTAATAATGATCATTGAGTCTTTTTTTTTTTTTTTTTGCAGTTTTTGGCTAGGGCTGGGTTTGAACCCGCCACCTCTGGCACATGGGGCCGGTGCCCTACTCCTCTGAGCCACAGGTGCCGCCCGATCATTGAGTCTCTTTTAATGACTGGTAACACTTGGAGATACTCCACCAGTGTTCAGGCCTGGGGAACTATCTGTAGGATATGAGGATGAGGAATTATTCCTGAGCCTGTTGTGTTTGCTTTGAGACTAGCGGTCTCTAACCTCATCATTAAGCTCAGTTCCTCCCCAAATCTCTTCCATGCAATGCACCAGGAAGTGCATCCTGTGATCCCCAAATATGCTGTGTTTCCTCAGCTGGGGATGTGCTGCCTCCTTCAACAGCAGCTCAAAACTTCTCTGAGACCCCCTCCAGGCTGAGTTACTCTCTTCCTAATCTGTGCATTGTACTGACTCTATTTAAAGTATATTTCTGGTTCTTTATTTGATTATCATCTTTCTAATAGGGCAGAAAGTACTTTGAGATCAGGGCCCATTTATTTAAGAATATGAGTTCTGTGTGCCTAGTACAGTGCTTATCATGTAATATGTGTTCGATACATGATGGAGGGAGGAAGGGCTGGATGTTCAAGAAGCAGTGAAGACCCCCAATCAGGAAGATAGCAATGTCAGGCTCTTCAAAAAAGGATATTGCCCACCCAGCTTAAGAGAGACTACCTAATGGAGAGCTACAAAGGAGCTAGCAGTGGCTTTCAAGTGGCTGCAGGGCTGTGATTCCTTATTTATTTATTTATTTATCTATTTATTTATTTATTTATGTTGAGACAGAGTCTCAAGCTGTCACCCTTGGTAGAGTGCTGTGGCATCACAGCTCACAGCAACCTCCAAGTCTTAGGCTTAAGTGATTCTCTTGCCTCAGCCTCCTGAGTAGCTGGGACTACAGGCGCCCACCACAATGCCTGGCTATTTTTTGGTTGCAGTTGCCACTGCTGTTTTAGCTGGCCGGGGCCAGGTTTGAACTTGCCACCCTCAGTATATGGGGCCAGCGCTCTGCTCACTGAGTCACAGATGCTACCCTCCCCCTTTATTTATTGGTGGAACTACAGGGAATGCCTCTTTCTTGGACCAGCTAGTGGCTTCCCTTCCTGGAAGGCCAGCACAGAGTCCTGTGCTGGCCACACTTCTGCAGAGCTGGCCAGCACCAGCTAGTAAGATTGGCGGTGCCAGAGTGTCCCTAGCCTCCCAGAGGATGAACCTTGCCTTGTCATTATTCTACCAACTTTCTCCAAGGCCCCTGAAATTTCTTGTTGCAGTATTTGATAAACATTAATAATGAGCCCAAATAGTCAACCTTAGTTTTGGTAAATTGCTTTCATCTATTTTATGATCCTTGCCAGATAAAAGTGTTTGTAGAGCTGAATCTTCATTCAGAAATCCCCAATGCATACCTTTTAAAAACGCTGCTTCATTTTTGAAATCTCTTCCAATGGTAACAAAGATTATCCTAGCCGAAAACCCTGAGACTTTCAAGATGCTAGAATTTGACAACATAGATCCCTTCTATTTTCCACTCGCCTTAGCAAACCGATACATTCTGTATCCAGGATATTCAATGGAACATTCAGCACATATCCGTAACTGCTCTTAGATATCGGCTCTGTTGATATGTAAGCTATTCAAAGGAAGTGATTTTAAGCACTTTGTTGAACCTAGTAATGTAGTATCTTGCAATCGCAGAGCTAAAGAATAAACTAGAAGGATTTTTTTTTTTTTTTTGAGACAGCGTCTCGCTTTGTATTCCACGGTAGAGTGCTGTGGCATCATAGTTCCCAGCAACCTCTAACTCTAGGGCTCCAGTGATTCTCTTGCCTCTGCTTCCCAAGTAGAGACCACAGGTGACTGCCAAAATGCCCGGCTATTTTTTGGTTGCAGCCATCATTGTTTGGATTCGAAACAATGGGCTGGATTTGAACCCGACAGCTCAGGTGTCTGTGGCTGGGGCCTTAGCTGTTTGAGCCATAGGCACCACAGGCGCCGAGCCTGAAGTTAATATATCTTAAATTGAAATTAAAATAAGGCTGCATTTTAATTTTTGTTTTGTCTCATTATAGCTTATGGAAAAACATTAGTAGAAAACAAAGCCAATAGACATTTTGCTAATACCTTACCTTTTTAATAGCTAGTTAACTATGTATTTCTACTGAAAATCAAAATTGGAAATGACATTTGGTTACTAATTTGGGGAACTAAATTTTTAATATTTTGAAATTTAATCTGTTGAATGTTAAAATGTGATTCTTATTTTAAACAGGAAATTTCATAGACATCAACTAATGTTGAACATTGTAATTTAAAAACATTTTTATCAAGTGTATTTTTCAAGAGTATAAGACAGAGGGATATGGCATTTTTTTATTCTCAAGAACTCTTTGCTTTCAAAAGAATGTGGCATTTTAAAGTGTTTAAAAAACTATGTTTTTTTGCATTTTTTTGAAATCAGAATTTTTTTTTTTTGTAGGGACAGAGTCCCACTGTATCGCCCTCAGTAGAGTGCTATGGCATCACACAGCTCACAGCAACCTCCAACTCCTGGGCTTAGGCGATTCTCTTGCCTCAGCCTCCCGAGTAGCTGGGACTAGGCGCACCCGCCACAACGCCCATCTATTTTTTTTTTTTTTTTTTCTGTTTTGCAGTTCGGCCAAGGCTGGGTTTGAACCCTCTACCTTCGGTATATGGGGCTGGCGCCCTACTCGATGAGCCACAGGCGCCACCTGAAATCACAATATTTTTAAAAACAAGTTTAATTTACTATGGATAGTTTTGCTTCATTTATTTTTTTGCACTGTTAAATTTGTCATGCTTTAAATAATACTCAAGGTTATGGGAAACTTGTCATATTCAGGAGCAGAAAACTTAGTTGTTGGTATTATCATTTTCCTCTAACATTAGTAAGAATTTAGTCCTTGTAAAGAATAGAGTTTACTTGTTTTCTCTTCAAAAACCCATTTTTAAAGATACAAGGAGCATAGGTGAAGGTGAAATCTGCAATAACAGGACAGGTAATAAATACACTAAATTCTTGTCCTCTTCAGCTGCCGAAAACTGTTGAATACTTTTTGCTGACTGGGTCAGGTTGTAAGTTTTTTTGTTTGTTTTTGGTGCAAATTGTTACTTTGCAAACCATTTGCCTACTTAGTGTATATTTCTAGTGTTTATGTAATCCACCTCTCATAACATCTCAATTCATAGTGAAATAAATGAACAAAAAATTATTGTAAGTCTTGGGGGAAAAGGAAGGAAAAAAGTGCTTTCATGATGCAATTCTGAAATTATAAATCAAATTAGGTAGGGCAGTTAATTTGGAATCTGTTAAGAAGGAAAGAAAAGAGACAGAGAGGGAAATTTTTGTCCAATTCTTCCTCACGTTAATTTTTTTCTGGGGGAAGAGAGCGAGGAAAAGAAAAGAAAAATCAATCACCCTTAGACTTAATTCCTTCACATCGGCATCGTTTACAGGGCCCAAGGAATGGGCGGTTTCTCTTTGGAACCTGTGGGAGCTTTCTGCCTTCTGATTATGCGCGGTCACATCAACATTTGACACGTGGTGACCGTCCGCGTGGCAGCACTGTTTACAAACACCATTCTAGGATTCCAAAGACTCTAGCGGAGAGAGGACCAGCTTTGTGTGTCTGTGGGCGGAGGAATCGAGTCAGTTTAATTCTCAGTCAGGGAGCATTTGTCTGGCTCTGACTCTGACAGGGTCATGAACCAAAGATCAGGGTGTCTGGGTCAGGATCCTCCCTAATGCGTGGTTTTCGTTTCAAAGGCTGTGCCCACATACTGGACTCACCTTTTTTCTTCCTGCAGCAAGTGGAACCAATCATTCTAAACCATTGTTGTGATTTGGGGGCAAGGTGGGTAGATGATGCCTTGGGTCTGAATGCAATTTACAGCGCCCCCATGAGGGAAGTACATGTGCCTACAGCCCAGTTTCACAAATGTCCTTTTATACACAACAAAATGTATCTTGATATTTGTAGGTTTCTTGAGAAGCAAGAAAATTCATAATCTGACTTCCCCCACTAGACAGACCTGCCAGAGAACATGCAAGAAAACTCATCGTCCTCCATATCCCGTCCTATGCCAAATTTTCCTCATTCCTCCCTGCTCTATTTGTAATTCTTTTTCACCACACATTCCTTTACACCTCCCTCAACACTCCTCCGTTTTAAATTTTACATCAAGACCTGAGGTTAAAACAACAGCAAAGCTTTAAGTCTCTATATTTGAGAAATTGTTCTTCCTTTCCCAGATTTGTTTTCAGAATTTTTCCCAGATTTGTTTTCAGAATTTTTCAGTTATATTCATCAATAAAAAGAAAGTTGAAAAAATAATTATAAATGTGTGTGCGTGTGTGTAAAGAATTTAAATGTCTAATCCTATAAATATGGCATGTGTTTACTGGTGCTGTTCATTAACTGTGAACAGACAAATCTGAATATTTAAAATATGAGTAGATTTGAGTTCTTTTGTAAGGCATCTAAGGATCATTTTAGATGGATATCATCATTGATCATCCAAAAATAGAACCCCTCTTGCCTAACAAAAAATTATAATTAGATCATCAAAAGATGAGCTTGTCATTAATTGAAAAGTTGGCTCATCTGAACCCTTCTTTCATGGAATTTATTTTTGTAATTATACTACCTTTCTAAAAATAGGAAAAATCAGAGTCTTTGAAATCAGTAGTATAGATGAAAGAATTTTTTTTTTTTTTTTTGAGACAGCCTCAAGCTGTCACCCTGGAGAGAATGCTGTGGCATCACACAGCTCACAGCAACCTCCAATTCCTGGGCTCAAGCGAGTCTCTTGCCTCCGCCTCCCAAGTAGCTAGGACTGCAGGCGCCCGCCACAATGCCCAGCCATTTTTTGGTTGCAGCTGTTGTTGTTGTTTGGTGGACCCGGGCTGGATTCGAACCCGCCAGCTCAGGTTTACATGGCTGGCGTCTTAGCCTGTTGAGCCACAGGCGCCTAGCCAATTTTTTTAAATAATGAATCTTTTCCCAAGAAATAAACCAAGCACCACATGTATTTTGTCTTGAATATTATTTTATACAAGATAGTTTTAAATCTGGAATAATTTAGATATTATCTGCCCAAATCTATTATTTACATATGAAACTCAAAATAAAACTCAAAGTTTTAGTCCTTTAACATCTAAATCTGTTCTTTAGAAAAAATTACCGAAGGAGTGCTGATTTAACTAACAATGAAATCAAGGATAAATGTTTTTAATTTCTGTTGCTAAACAAAAAATCCTTCTGGATTTTAAAAGACATTACATATGTAGTGTTCATCAGTTATAATTGTACATTTCTGATACATTGAATTAAGATATGATGAAAGTAGGTTCTAGAGGTTGTTCGTTTGTTTGTTTGTTGTTAAAGAAGTAAGGTCCAGTTCTGTTGCCCAGGCTGCAATATAGCAATACAATCACAGCTTACTGCAACCTCAAACTCCTGGGCTCTAGCAATCCATTTGCCTCCATCTCCCAAGTAGCTGGGAATACAGCTGTGTTCCACCATGCCTGGCTCATTTTTTAATTTTTTTCATAGAGATGGATCTCTCTATGTTCAGGCTGGTCTTAAACCCCTGGCCTGGTCTCAAGCAATTCTCCTACCTCTACCTCCCAAAGTGGTAGGATCATAGGCATGAGCCACCACACCTATGATTATAGATTATTTTTTGGAGACAAAGTCTCACTTTGTCTTCCTTGGTAGTGTGCTGTGTCATTATAGCTCACAGCAACCTCCAACTCTTAGGCTGGCGCGATTCTCTTGCCTCAGCCTCCTGAGTAGCTGGGACTACAGTTGCCTACCGCAATGCCTGGCTATTTTTAGAGATGAGGTCTTGCTCTGGCTCACGCTGGTCTGGAACATGTGAGCTCAGGCAATCCACTAGCCTCAGCCTCCCAGAGTGCTGGGATTACAGGCATGAGCCACTGCATCCAGCGCTGGTTATTGATTTTTAAAAAGCTTTTCATTTGCTTGTTTTATATTTTGTTCTTTATTGTCTGAAGCTAGAAATGACATATTTATCTTAATCACCCCAGACTCAAATAGTGAAAACTTGTGTGAAATTGTTGCAAATACTTTTCCTGCACAGAGCAGCGCTACGTCTGAACACTCTTGTGCTTTCATAAGAATTATCCTGTCTTTTGTGAGAACATTAATATTTTCTCCTCTTCTTAGACATTTTTGTAAATGATATATGTACATAATATAAAAGTGTTCAAAATTTGATTAAGGCTACAAATTAATGTATTTCTGTTTTAAAAAGTGGGAGGAGACTTTAAATATAAGTTTAATTTGACTGTCTTTATTTATTTATTTTTTTGAGACAAAGCCTCAAGCTATTCTTCTGGGTAGAGTGCTGTGGCAACACAGCTTACAGCAACCTCCAATTCCTGGGCTCAAGCAAGTCTATTGCTTCTGCCTCCCAAGTAGCTGGGACTACAGGCGCCCGCCACAACGCCCGGCCATTTTTTGGTTGCAGCCATCATTGTTGCTTGGCGGGCTCTGGCTGGATTCGAACCCGCCAGCTCAGGTGTATGTGGTTGGCGTCTTAACCGCTTGAGCCACAGGCGCCAAGCCAATTTGACTGTCTTTAGTTTCACTCGAAGGGACAAGCATACAATAAACACTGGTTTTTTTCAACACATGGGCATCTTTATAAGCATGAGACTGAGCGGCAATTTTCTTTGTATTACAAAATAACAAAATGGTAGCTTGAATGTGAAAGATGCATACAAAAGAGCAATGTGGAAATTTTAGGTTGTTTACATCCCTTTTTAATTACTACTAAGTATGTGTGTGTTCTAAACTTTTGATATTTAATTCCTCTTTGATAGAAATGGTTAATTAAACACTATTTAATTAACCATTTCTATCAGAGTGGTAAAAAGTCTCTGTATATGTAAAATAAAAATAGTGAAGGCATATGTTTTCTCAAATGCCTTACAGAAAATCTCAGGGTCTTTTGTATAAACTATTTTTATATAGTTAATGGATTTTATATGGCATCAAATCCAACTAAACTCTCTCTTTCTCATGCGCACACACACAAACACAACACACACAACTCTAAACAGTGGCTTAGTGATGTTAAAATTGGCACCAGCGTGTTCCTTCTCCTGTAGGAGTTCTGTGTAATCCTGTAGCTTTCTTTCCTAAATGGTTAAACATGTGGATTAAATGTCTACACACTGTTCCAGAATTCTGAAAACTAGTGTTGTAGTAATGAGGCAGGGGAAGGAGTGGTCTGTATCTCACAAACTAGTGACTTGGATCGTGAATATTGCTACAGTTTAAGAAATGACTGTTCACAGTAAAATTTGACTAGTGGGGGAACAGGGTAGATGCTGAAAGGAGGCTTTCCCCAACCCCCTACTCTACATTGTTTATTTTGAACTATCATTGCCACCTGAAAGGAGCTTTTCACTTTGAACTTAAAATAGTAGCTTTTAACCCAGACAAGTGAGTAAGCACTTTAGTATTCAAGGACTGGAGGTGACAAGCCCTGAGGAGTGTCACTCTCTTTCATAACCAAGCTGAGGCAAACTCCTTTAGAAGCTAGGATAGTAACTGAACCATCTCTGATAATGTTGCTACATATCTGCATTGGATGCTAGAGCTGCATTTTCCCATCTTTTTAGTGTTCCTTACTGATTGTTTATGTTTTACTTGTGACAAGATGCCATTTCTATTACATACAGAAATGCTTTCCAAAATCTCTGAATATGCTTGCACAGAACTACTTAGCTTAACATTAAGATTGTATTTAAGAGCCTGTGTCTTCAATAATATGAGGGGAAAATCTTTTTACATGATAGTTATGCTAAAGGAAAAAAGAAAAGGTAAGAAATAATTTTGGAAATTACATGATAATAAATTGTCATATTTGTTCAACCAGCAACCATGTTTCACATTGGAGAAGTGCCTAAAAGGGTGAGGTAAAAAAACATGTAAAAATAAGGGTGCTCTTTCTCAGGCTGTTCAACTCTTAACTTCAAGCAATGTTCCTGCCTTGGACTCCCAGGATTATACTATGCCTGGTCCACCTTTTTTTCCCCCCTGTATTTATGGAATTCAAGTTAATTGTACATTAACTGTCCTGAATTTATGTTTTAAAATTTATCACTCATATTTTTCATCTTTTTCTTAATGTATTTTAGTTTCTCAACTCTTTTTTTCTTTTGAGACAAGAGTTTCAAGTTGTCACCCTGGGTAGAGTGCAATGGTGTCATAGCTCACAGCAATCTCCAACTCTTGGGCTCAAGTGATCCTCTTGCCTCAGTTTTTGTATTTTTAGTAGAAACAGGGGCTTGCTTTTTGCTCCGGCTGGTCTCAAACTTGAGCTCCAGCTCAAGCAATCAACCTGCCTCAGCCTCCCAGAGAGCTAGGATTATAGGCGTGAGCCATGCTGGCTTTCCTCAACTCTTTTTCATTGCAGTTTAACATAAATCAATTTTATATTCTATGTTTGATTCTATTCTATAGTCTATTTTTAATTGCAGTTTAATATAAGTCAATTTTATATTCTATGATTCTTTATAATAGCAGACTATTTTGTAGGTTTTGTTGACAACTAGGGAAACAAAAGTAAAATTTATCTTAAACTCTCTAAAAAACAATACAACTAACATTAAGTATGTATGTATACACATATTTATGTACTTATATGCACACATTGTACTTGTATCCTATATACACATTTATAGTTTCACTGTTCTTTTATTTACTCTCCTTTTTAAAAAGTTCTAGAGTCCATGACTGACTTTTTAAAAATATGGTGTGTATGGTGGTTTATCAAGCCCTTAGTATCCCCCTATTGTGCTGCAGTGTTACAGTACCCAGGCATAGTCGTGACTGTGTCAGTAGTCCTAACAGTTTCTTCCCCTGCAGACCTAAAGTATGACTACATGACTGTGTCATTTCTGGGTCCTTGAAGTTATTTTGTTCATCTTCATGTCATTTACCTATCTTGGTGCTCAATAACAAGAAAGGGAGCTGCACAAACAATCTTTAACAATAAGGCGAAACCCATAAGAACATAATCTTTTGCCAAAAGCCCCACTTGCCCAGCTTCAGGAACAAAGAGAACACTAGAAACAACAGAGGCAAGGAATTCAGGATCCTTCACTAAAGCCTGTTGCCCCCACCTGTGAAATACATCCAGCATCTTTTCACACCACTCCACCATTTCCACCCTGCCTCTTCCTGACGTCACTCACACTGCTGGTCTTTCACTCAAACAAAAACTCAAGTGATCTTTTAAAAATTGAGTCAGATCATGCCTTTTCTCTGCTTAAAATCATAATTGATCTGCACTTCACCCAGAAAACAAGCAAGAGCCCTTTTCATAGAACATGTGAATTTGCTGCTGTTTACATTTATGATTGCATTTTTTTGCCACTCTTCTCCCTCCTCCTGCTTTGTCCTTGGCCTTTTTATTGTCCTGACAGCAAGGTGAACATCCTCTTCCCACCAGGTCTTTGTACTTGACGGTCCCTCTTCCTGGAATGTCCATCCTTCAGATAGCCACATATCTTGCCTCTTCCTCTCCTCTGATGTCTCCTTCAGTATTACTTTTTCAGAGATATATTCTCTAAACATTTAATTAAACAAAACCATAACTCCTTACCTTGCCTTGTTTTCTTTCATAAGGTTTATCATCTTTGGCAGAATGTTTCTGCTTTTCTTTTTAAAGTTTATTTTCTGCTTCTTTCAGTGGATGTTGAGTTCTGTGAGATCAGGAACATTGTTTGGGTCACTGACAAATAGCCCTAGTACATGGAACAGTGGCTGGTATGTGACAGACAGTAAATATTTGGCAAACATATAAATGAATGAAAGTGGCTTATAAAATGGCAATTCCTATAGGTATTTGGAGGCTGAGGCGGGAGGATCACTTGTGAACAGGTGTTTGAGGCTGTAGGGGATGTGACTGCACCTGCGAATAGACACTGCACATCCTAAGCAACAAAGTGATATTCTATGGCGCCTGTACTCAGTGGGTAGGGCGCCAGCCCCATATACCAAGAGTGGTGGGTTCGAACCTGGCCCCAGCCAAACTGCAACAACAACAAAAAAAATAGCTGGGCGTTGTGGCAGGCGCCTGTAGTCCCAGCTACTGGGAGGGAGGCTGAGGCAAAAGAATTGCCTAAGTCCAAGAGCTGGAGGTTTCTGTGAGCTGTGATGCCCCGGCACTCTACCAGGGGCAACAAAGTGAGACTCTATCCCTAAAAATAAATAAATAAATAAATAAATAAATAAATAAATATTTTTAAAAATGGGGAGAAGGCAATGATACAATTTTGTTACTGTATTTTTTTTTTTCTCTTTAAGGCTAGCAGAGTTGTGTTTTTCTCTCCTGATTCCTCTCCATCAGAAATTACAGATAAAATATGCATTGATTTTCTATAGGTGAAATTAGCCTTTTGAATCCATGCAGTACAGCTGACACAATCTTCCAGGAGCTTCTGGGGCCAAGGAAACATTGGTAGCTAAAATACCATTCATATTGGCAACCATGCTCTTTTTCAATGTTACTATAATTCAGTAGTGTTTCATTTACGTTGTGTGTTAAAAATGGTTTTGTGCTACTTCAGAATCTAAACATGATTTGCAACACCACTTTTAAGTTTTAAACTACTGATTTGTATTTAGACTTTGGGAGCTCAAGTCTCCTACAAGATGAAGCAGAAGGAAGAATATAGGCAATGCTCTTTTTTTTTTCTTTTTCAGTTGTGTGTCTACCAACTGCCTTCTTCTAGGCTAGGACAAATAGCACTGTTTCCAATATCTGTAGTATCTGCTGTTGTGATGAGATAGTGTTTTGCAACTAGTTCCTTAGTTCAGAGTTTGGATGTCCTTGACATTTATTTCTTAATGACAAGTAGTTAGAGGTAGATGAGTTTTATTGCAAGTTTTCTATTGGTTTTGAAAAACCTTCTTTATTTATTTTTCAAATGCTCAGAATAAATTCATAGTGTTTTGAGGACAGTTTTCTTGCAGGCTCAAAATTTAGTACAATTTCAGTGTGTTTTTTATGAAAAGTTGAATTTTTGTTTTGTTCTAAGTATTACCTCTAGTGTCTAGAACAGTGCCTGGCACATGATAAGCCCACAATCAATATTTGGTGAATGTAGATCAATACTATTAGAAAGTTCTAATTATAAAGATTTAGTAGCCTAACAAATGATAGTGATTAATTAACATTCTACTCTATGCTAGTGAAATGAAGCACAGACTATTAAGAGTAGTTCTTTATTTTTCTTCCAAATATAAGGAACTTCATGAAATTAGAATATTGATTTATGAGTTTTAATGTTATTGATCATAATAATATGTAAACATATAACTAGATAATAGAAGCCTGTAGTCCCTCATTTGTCTTCCATTCTAAAAAAAAAAATGACAGGAATTTGAGAATTAGGTTAAAAAATAGAAGTCAAAAAAGTCTTTAAACAAACAGTCTAATTACAGACATTTTCTGTAATCCTTAAATTCTGTAATGGTGCTCCTAAGGTACAACCCTAGAGCTACAGCTACCTTCTTGATAAAGAATGCTGGTACTTGCTGCCCATAGAATATTTGCCCACTTAGAGTGTGGAAAGTATAGTATGCATTTTGGCATAACAAAGAAGGTAAAGTAGCATTTTTAGCTATGTGCAGGCCTACATAAACAGAGTAGGCTCTTCTAGATTGCATTATTCATTTTTATATGCTTGCCTTTACATATTTTGATAGTCTGTTTCCTAATCTTCCAAGGTTTATAATCTCTTTCATGTAGACATAATATACATTTCTCAGATAGACAAAACAGAATTGGTACAGACATGTAATTGCAAAAAGGTGCAGTTGCCTTTAAATTAGATCTTTGGCTTTCCCTGTGATGCTGCAGAACAACTTGCTATTCCTTAATCTATAAAATTAAGGACTTGGACAAAATGACATTGTCTTATATTGCATTGAACTTCAAATTCAGCAAAACAGATAGCTAGAAATATATATGACTATTAGCAGCATATTGCACACATTAAATAGAGTTGATTTTTGAATGATGCAAGGACTAGAGGCACCAACCCAATGCACATCGACATTTATCTTTTGACACCTCAAAACTTTAACTACCAACAGCCCACTGTGACCAGAAGCCTTACTGATAAAATAAATAGTTGATTAACGTATTTTACATTTTATTTTATAATGTCTTCCTACAATAAACTAGAGAAAAGGAAATGTTACTAAGAAAAGAATAAGAAAGAGAAATTATATTTACTATTCATTATGTGAAAGTGGGTCATCTTAAAAGAATTTATCTTCATTGTATTCATATGGTCTTGCTATCTCAGAGATGGTAGCAGAAATGGAAGGAAATTCACATATAAGTGGACCCAGGCTGGTTCCCATGTTGTTTGAGGGTCAACTGTATTCATTAAGTTGCATTTTGTAAATGACCTCATTCTTTCTTTTCAAGAAAAGGCAATTGTGTTCAGCTCAGATGTTTGTATGTTTATGAGAAACATTTCAGAACTATAAAACTATGAAGACTCAATTCAAGGTTTCTTTTTCTTTTCTTTTTTTTTTTTTGAGACAGAGCCTCAAGCTGTCACCCTGGGTTGAGAGCTGTGGCATCGCAGCTCACAGCAACCTCCAATTCCTGGTCTCAAGCAATTCTCCTGCCTCTGCCTCCCAAGTAGCTGGGTGCACAGGCGCCTGCCACAATGCCCAGCTATTTTTTTTTTTTTTTTTTTTTTGAGACAGAGCCTCAAGCTGTCACCCTGGATAGAGTGATGTGGCATCACAGCTCACAGCAACCTCCTGGGCTCAAGCGAGTCTCTTGCTTCTGCCTCCCAAGTAGCCAGAACTACAGGCGCCCACCACAACACCCGGCCATTTTTTGGTTGCAGCCGTCATTGTTGTTTGGTGGGCCCGGGCTGGATTCAAACCCGCCAGCTCAGGCGTATGTGGCTGGCGCCTTAGCCCGTTGAGCCACAGGCGCCGAGCCCCATCTATTTTTTGGTTGCGGCCGTCATTGTTGTTTGATGGGCCCAGGTTGGGTTCCAACCTACCAGCTCAGTTGTATGTGGCTGGCGCCTTAGCTGCCTGAACCATAGGTGCTGAGCCTCAATTCAAGGTTTCTTAAAGATTGTTTGTATGCTTTCTGCAGTGTCTTTTCATTATTATTATTATTTTGAGAGAGAGTCTTACTCCGTTATCCCAAGTAGAATGCCGTGGCATCAGCCTAGCTCACAACAACCTCAAACTCCTGGATTCAAAGGATCCTCCTACCTCAGCCTCCCAAGTAGCTGAGACTTGTAATAGGCACTGCTACAATGCCTGGCTAATTTTTCTATTTTCAGTAGAGACAGGGTGTCATTCTTGCTCAGGTTGATCTTGAACTCCTGAGCTCAAACAATACCACCCCCCCACACACACACTTGTCTCCCAGAATGGTAGGATTACAGGCATGAGCCTTTTTAAAAATTATTATTATTTTCAGAATATTACGGGGGTAAAAACATTTTGGTTACATGATTGCTTTTGCACAGTTTAAGTCGAAGTTGTAATTGTGCCCCACTCAGGTCATCATTGTACATGTTAGGTATGAATTTACCCATCCTCTCCTCCCTTCCCATCTGTTTAATTTCCAATGAGCGCTATTTCCATATGTGCTCATAAGTGTTGATCAAGTACTTCTGATTTATCAGTATATGGGAGTGTTTATCCATTCATGTGATACTTTTCCTTAGAAGAATGGTCTCTAGCTCCATTCAGGTTAATACAAAAGCTATTAGCTCACCATTTTTTTATTGTTATAGCTGAGTAGTACTCCATGGTATACATATACCACATTTTATTAATCCACTCATATTGATGGGCATGTGGGTTGTTTTTACATCTTTGCAATTGTAAATTGTGCTGCTATAAACATTTGCATGCAGGTATCTTTTTTTTTTTTGAGACAGAACCTCAAGCTGTCACCCTAGATAGAGTGTGGTGGCATCACAGCTCACAGCAACCTCCAATTCCTGGGCTCAAGAGAGTCTCTTGCCTCTCCCCCCCAAGTAGCTGGGACTACAGGCGCCCGCCACAACGCCCGGCCATTTTTTGGTTGCAGCCGTCATTGTTGTTTGGCGGGCCCAGGCTGGATTCGAACCCGCCAGCTCAGGTGTACATGACTGGCACCTTAGCCCACTGAGCCACAGGTGCCGAGCCCAGGTATCTTTTTAATACTAGGTATTTGGGTAAATACCCAGTAGTGGGATTTCTGGATCAAAGGATAGGTCTACTTTTAGTTCTTGGAGGTATCCATACTACTTTCCACAGAAGTTACTAGTTTGCAGTCCCATCAACAGTGTATTTAAGTGTCCCTATCTCTCCACATCCATGCCACCATTTGTTGTTTTGGGACTTTTGGATAAAAGCTATTTTTACTGGAGTTAGGTGATACTTCATTGTGGTTTTGATTTGCATTTCCCTGATGATTAGAGATGTTGGGCATTTTTTTGTATGTTTGTTGTCCACTAGTCTATCTTCTTTTGAAGTTTCTATTCATGTCTTCCGCTGACTTTAAACAAGGTTGTTTGATTTTGTTGTTGCTGATTTGCTTGAGTTCTTGATGTATTCTGGTTATTGGCTCTTTGTTGGACGTATAGCATGCAAATATTTTCTCCCATTTTGTAGGTTGTCTATTTGATCTGTTGGTTTCCTTGACTGTTTCCAAAGCTTTTTAATTTGATCAGGTCTCGTTTATCTGTTTTTATTATTGCTGTGATTTCTTTTTGGGTCTTATTCATAAATTCTTTGCCTAAGCCAGTGTCTATAAGAGTTTTTCCAACACGTTCCTCCAGAATTCTTATATTGTCACGCCTTAGGTTTAAGTCTGTTATCCATCATGAATTAATTTTTGTGAGTGGTAAGAGGTGAGGATCCTGTTTCAATCTTCCACATGTGGCTATCCAGTTTTCCTAGTACCATTTATTAAATAGAGATTTCCCCCAGTGTATGTTTTTTTCTACTTTGTCAAAGATCAGATAGCAACATGAGGATGGTTTTATATTTGAGTTCTCTGTTCTAATGTGTTAGTCTGTACATACCCTTGTGTGCCAGTACCATGCTGTTTTGGTTGCAATATAGCCTTATATTATAGCTTGGAGTCTAGAAAATGATGATTCCAATTTGTTCTTTTTGCTTAATATTCTTTTGTGTATATGGAGTCTTTTCTGGTTCCATACAAAGCACAGAATTATTTTTTCCTTATCTGTGAAAAATGATATTGGTATTTTAATGAGGATTGCATTGAATCTATAAGTCACTCTGGGTAGGATAGACATTTTAATGATAGTGATTTTGCTGATCAATGAGCATGATATGTTTTTCCATTTGTTAAATCCTTTCTGATTTCCTTCCTCAGTGTTTTGTAGTTCTCCCTGTAGAAGTCTTTCATCTCCTTGGTTAAATATATTCCTAGGTATTTTTTGTTGCTATTGTAAAAGGCAGGGGTCCTCCTACTACGGCCCGTGGGTCACATGCAGCAGTGTGAATTGTATTTGTTCCTGTTTTGTTTTTTACTTCAAAATAAGGTATGTGCAGTGTCCATAGGAATTTGTTCATAGTTTTTTTTTTTTTTAAACTATAGTCCTGCCTTCCAGTGATCTGAGGGACAGTGAATTGGCCCCCTGTTTAAAAAGTTTGAGGATGCCTGGTAAAAGGTATTGAAGCTTTGACTTGATTCTCAGCTTGACCATTGTTGACATACAGGAATTCTACTGGATTGTGTACATTGATTTTGTAACTTGAGTCTATGCTGAATTTATCAGTTCCAGGAGTTATTTGGCAGAATCTTTGGGGTTTTCTATATATGAGATCATTATAGCAAAAGTAATGGTTTTCAACTCCACCTTCTCTTACACCATTTGGACACCCTTGATTTCCTTCGCTTGCCTGATTGCTCTGGGTAGGACTTCCACTACTATGTTAAATAGAAATGGTGACAGTGGGCAACCCAGTCTGGTTCCAATTCTAAACATGATGCTCTCAGTTTTTCCCTGTTCAGTGTGAAGTTGGCTGTGGGTTTGTCATGGCTTTTATAATTTTGAGGTATGTTCCATCTATGCCTATTTTGTTAAAAGTTCTTATCCCACCATTACGGAGGATCTACCCAGAAGAAAAAAATTATTTTATCATAAGGACATTTGCACTAGACTATTTATTGCAACTCAATTTACAATAGCCAAACTGGGGAAACAACCTAAATGCCTGTCAATCCAGGAATGGATTAACAATCTGTGGCATATGTATATGATGGAATACTATTCAGTCACTAGAAAAAATGAAGACTTTACATCTTTTGTATTAACCTGGGTGGAGTTGAAACACATTCTTCTTAGTAAAGCATCACAAGAATGGAGAAGCAAGACTCCAATGTACTCAATTCTGATATGAGGACAATTGATGACCTAGTGTATGGTGGGGTGGGTGGGGGAATGGGGTAGCAGAGACAGGGAAGGAGGGAGGAGGGTGAGGAGTTATGGTGTGTGACATACCTTTTGGAGGTGGGAAACAGTTATAAGATGGAGTTTACCTAACAAATGCAATCAGTGTACCCTTAATATGTCATTACTATACCCTTAATGAGTCCCCAACAATAGAAATCAATCAATCAATCAATCAATAAAAGTTCTTATTACAAAAGGGTGCTGAATCTGCCAAGTCTTCAGCACCTATTGAGAGGATGATATGGTCCTTGTATTTATTTGTTAGTATTTATGTATCACATTTATAGATTTGTATAGATTAAAGTATCCGTGTATGCCTGGGATGAAGCCTACCTGGTCATGATGACACTTTTTTTTTTTTTTTTATGTCCACCTGAATACAACTTGCTAGGATTTTTGTATCTATTCATAAGTGATGTTGGTTTGTAGTTTTTTTTTTCTTTTTTTTACATATTGTTTCTTATACTATAAGAATATGAATGGTCTTAAAACTGATTAATTGATTAACTCTTCCCAAATTATGAAGACAAATTTTCAGCAAAGAAAAAGTATGTATCAGAAGTCTTCTAGGAGATGATATATTTTTGGTAATAAAATGGACATGGGCAATTAACAGCTTTTTCTAACTTGTCTATGCTGCTTCTCTTGCTATGCAGTGATAACTGCTTCTCTGGCAGAGCAGAAAACAGTTACTTCAGTCTCGTTTCCATAAACCAAACTTTAAATATTCCCTCAGGGAATATAAGATGTGGAAAAGATTTTCCTTTTCAGAACTCATAAGAATACAGATTCTGTTCTTAAGAGGAAGTTCACACATACACGCCAATACAAAGTATAAAAAGTTTACCTGTCTTTAGTTTCTAAGAGGGAAGTGTGCATAAAATGGCCCTTTACTGTAACCAAAGTGCTTACTCCTTAGATTAATCTTTTAAGAAAAATTCAATCTTATTAATGTCAGATAACTAAGAATTCAAAAGGATTTGTTGATTTGCTTTCTCTCCTACTTAATGAATGCAGACCAAAGAATCCAGCTATGTAGATTAAAACATCTATAAAATCAGGCTAATATCTATAGGAGAACTCCTATTAACAAAGTGATATATAAATAGATTATAATATAATGGAGATTAATATTCTTTTGGAAAATCTTGAGATTTCTTCAGGAGTTCATTTTAATAAAATATTAACTAAAGGTAGTTGTATATAAGGAAATATAAAATATTTTAGCCATGCATAAAAAATTGTGTGTGTAGTTTTTAATAGTAGGTAGCAATGATTTAAAAAACCACAGATCTCTATGTCAATGTATGCATAGACAAAATAATTTTAGGACATTAAATATGAAAGGTCTGATTTTAAATCAAAAGATTAGCTTATTATATCTCAAACAAGAGGTAGTATAATTAATGAAAGTGTACGCCTAAACCATCAACCATCAGTTTTGTCATCTTAGGGGTGTTTGGGTATATGGCAGTGAAGAAACCTGGAGAGCAAATGATGATGAAGTTGCAAAAGGAGTTTGCCACAGCTTGTTGAGAATTAAACATTTTCTTTGCAAGAAGTGGTCCAGAGCCTGAAGAACTGGTAGTCAAATAGTACAGGATCTGGTGAATACTATAAATGACAGAGAGATTCCAAGGTGAGCTTCTATAGTTTAAGCAACGTTGTTTGTGCAACATGTTCAAGCATTGGCTTGCAAGAGGATTCACCTGTCTGTGTCGACCAATCTCAGCTGCTTAACCACAAGCGTCCTGATCATGTGGTCCAATTAGTTGGAGTAGACAATCAATTAGCTGTAATCGATTGACCATTTTTCATGATGCAAAGGTGGGTAATCCAGCACTGGACCACCAAACAGAAAGCAAAAGCATTTTTGGATGAATATCAGTTTTGGACTGTGTTTTGGCACTTCATCATTATCCAATCATTGTGCCGAACATTTATGATTATCAAAAAGAATCCATTTTCATCACACATAACAATATGGTGTAGAAATGGTTCACCTTTACATTGTGACAACAAAGAAAGACAAGCTTCAAGACTATTTGTCTGACACTTCATTTAATACATGCAGAACCCATCTATCTGGCTTCCTTCCTGGCCAGTTTGTTCCAAAAGGTCTAACATTGAAATAGTAACGTCAAACATCGCTACTAATTCATGGATAGGTTGAGATGGATTTGCTTCACTATAGCTTTCAGCTCACTGTTATCCACCTCAGTTTCAGGTCATCCACGGGTTTGAAAGTAGCACCTTTCAAAGTACAGACATATTGTGTGCTCATTCGCACGTCTTTCCCAAATACTTCACTGATATTTTGAGCTATCTGCTCTGCATTGTTTCATGACAGAACTCATAATTGAAAATAACATGAATTTTTGACTTATCCATGGTTTTATAAGAATTAGGCTAAAAATTTTTAAAAACATAATCACAAGCCAAATCATGTGCTTAAAATAAGGAGGCTGTACCTTCACAACAAAAAGAAAAATAAAAGGGTCAAAGTGAAATGTCAGATATATCAACTGTCAAACTTAATACTTAATGAAATGCAACATTTCATACTTAATAATCTAATGTCATTATGACATAATATACTAATATTATTTTCACCCACAACCTCAATTTGTTCTATGACAATTTATATTTGAATAATATTTTAAGGGTATCACAATTTTAAAATGGTCAATACATGTATGATTTTGGTAAGTCTATCCTAGACCATAGAACATATTTTATCAGTGCTTTTTTTCTTTTATTTTTTTGTTTTTTGAGATAGAGTTTCACTGTCATCTCACATACAGTGCAGTGGTATCATCATTGTATCTCACTGCAACCTCAAAAACTCCTGGGGGTCAAGACACCCTCCTGCTTCAGCCTCCCAAGTAGCTGGGACAGGTGCACTACCACACTAGGCTAATTTCTCTATTTTTTTATAGAGATGAGGTCTTACTTTTGCTCAGGCTAGTCTCGGATTCCTGAGCTCAAGCAGTCCCCTGACCTTGGCCTCCCAGAGTGTTGGGATTATAGGCATGAGCCACTGCGCCTCGACAGCAGTACTTTTTTTGAAAAGAAATGTGTTTGTTTATTTGTGCATTGCAAACAAAAACCATTTTTGAGAAATAGCCCACCATGATCACAGAATTTCTTGTCACTGGTATTTCCTGTGATATATTTGGAAGAGAAAACTTAATATATTTCTAGGATTATATTCAGTTAAAAAGTAAAAAAGAAAAAGAGAGGTACCCTCCCAAAACCCTTTCAGAAATACTGAAACTTCCAGTTTCCGTTCTAGCATGTAAGGAGCTCAGAAGCTACCACTCCATCCAAAGAACAAGTAAAGAGCTGAACAAAATGAAAAATAAATACCTCCATTAAATCTGTCAGAGAAGTGAGGTCACAGAGCAAAGTCCTGCCTCAAATCCTGGAGAGACAGACAGATAGAATCACAAATCACCAAAGCCAACTCCCACAAGGAGAATCTTCATGTGAGCCATTGCTAGGGATGAATATCTGAACTTCAGTTCAGAAGTTGCTGGAAACTCAGAGTGGATGAGTCTGAGAGATAAAAATTCGAGGGGCACCCAGTCTTGGGAGGCCCACACTTTTATGAGGTTTCCCTGCTGGAGAAGCACTACCAGGTCCTCATAATGAATATGGGAAAAAATTCCCCTGTGCTTCTAGCAGGGGGAGGGGAAAATGCAATATGCCAGACCATTTTGTTGGACTTAAAGCCAACAAAGAAACTATTTACCAGAGCCTAAACTTCTGATGTTTTATCAGAGTCTAACCTCCTAGAGCAGGCGTCCTCAAACTTTTTAAACAGGGGGCCAATTCACTGTCCCTCAGACCGTTGGAGGGCCGGACTATAGTTTAAAAAAAAGAAACTGTGAACAAATTCCTATGCACACTGCACATATCTTATTTTGAAGTAAAAAAATAAAATAGGAACAAATAACAATTCACACCAACTCATGTGGCCCGCAGGCCGTAGTTTGAGAACCCCTGTCCTAGAGGAAGGGACTTACCAAACTCAAGACCCCTTTTAGCTTTCTATTAGGCGAAGGAAAATACACGACTTCAGACCCCTGAAGCCGTGTTGTCCCCTTACTGGGAGGGAACCTGAGAAGCACTGAAGTTCCTAGTCCAGAGAGAGGCTCAGTCCCACCGTAAGAGTGAGACCAAATCATAGAACTGTAGAATGCTTCCTTTTCCCCACATCTTACTACTACATTTCTAAAGGTTCTTTTCTGTTTCTTTTACCTAGTATGTTTTTTATGCAAGCAAAAACTTATAAGGCATGCCAACAGCTTCCACACCCCCCCAAAAAAAAACATTAGAAGACTCTGAAGTGGCATCAGAAACAGAATCAGATACGGCAGTAATGTTTAAATTATCAGGCCAGGATTTTTTTTTAAATAACTGATTCATATCCTAAGAGCTTTAATAGAAAAAGTAGACAACATACAGAGCAGATTGATAATAACAGAGAGCTGAAATCTCCAACTGAAAAATGCTGGAGATCAAATGCTATAAAAAGAAATAGTGAAAAATGCCTTGGATGAACTCATCAGTACACTAGAAATGGCTAGAGAAGAATCTCTGAACTTAAGGACGTGATAACACATGAAACTTTGAAAACTAAAAAGCAAAAAGAAAAAATACTAGGAAAAATTCTCAGAATGTTCAAAAACTGCAGGGAAGCTGGAAAAGACAAACATAGATGTGCTGGTCAGACCAAAAGAAGATAGAAAGGAACCAGCAGCGATAGCAGTATTACCTGTAAGTCTCCCGAAGGGAACACACTCAACCACTGAGTGAGGATGCCCAGGCAACACCAAGAAAGATCAATGCCCAGCAAACCTGCGCATGGGCACATCATAATCCAACTCAGAAAGTTAAAGGCAAAGATATTGAAATAAGCCAGGAAAAAAATACCTAGAGAGGAGCCAAGGTAAGAATTACATTTACATTTGGTTTGTCCTCATACGTCATTCAGATAAGATGACAGTGGAAGAAAACATTTAAAATGTGAGAGAAATGAAGCTAGCAACATAAAATTCTGTACCTTACAAAATTATCCTTCAGAAGTGAAGGAGAAATAAAGACTCTCATATAAATAAAAATTGAGAGATTTCATTGCCAATAGACCACTCTTACAAAAAATGTTACAAGAAGTTCTTCAGCGAAATCTAAAATGTAGAGGTTAGAAATTCAGATCTACATGAAGAGAGGAAGAACATCAGAAAAATGAGTACATGAAGGTAAAATGAAAATATTATTTCCACTTAATCTAACACATAAGTTTGTTCAAAATTGCAACAGTATATTTGATATTTTAGATGTGGCTAACTATGCTGTGCAAATGAAATGAGTGACAACAATGATAAAAGACATAGGAAGATTATTACAAGAATCTTTCATTACCTGTGAAGCAGCATTGTGTTATTTGAAAGTGGACTTGGGTTAGTTGTGAATGTCTATTGCAAACCCTAGAATATCAAGAAAAAAAAAGTATAATTGATATTCTAGAAAGGAAAAAAGGATTCAACTAAAACACTCAACTAAAACCTCCAAAGGCAAAAAGTGTGGAAGACAAAAATAGAAATGACAAACAAGGGCAAAAATAAGAAAATAGTAACAACTGTGCTAGATATGAATCCATGTATGTTGATAGTCACCTTAAATGGAAATGGTCTAAATACACCAATTAAAAGACAGAAATTGTCAGAATTGTCTGCAGGAAACCTGTCTTACATATAAAAAACACATATAGATTGAAAAGCAAAAGTAGTTATACATTTTTTTTTTCCTTGAGAGTCTCACTATGTTATCCTGGGTAAAGTGCCATGTTGTCACAGCTCACAGCAACCTCAAACTCCTGGGCTTAAGTGATTCTCTTGCCTCAGCCTCCCAAGTATCTGGGACTACAGGCACCCGCCACAACACCTGGCTTTTTTTCATTGCAGTTGTTATTGTTGTTTAGCAGGCCTGGGCCAGGTTCCTACCCGCCAGCCTCACTCTATGTGGCTGGCACCATAACCACTGTGCTACAGGCACCAAGCCAGCAGTAGTTATTCAGACAGAGTGTATTTCAAGCAAGGAAAGTTATCAGGGATAAACTTTAACAACATTCTATAAGAAAAATCCAGCAGGCAGAAGTCAGTGAGAACATAGTTAAACTCAATAGCTTCATCCAGCAACAGCAGAGTACATATTCTTTTTTTTGTTTTTGTGGGGTTTTTTTTGCAGTTTTTGGCCGGGGCTAGGTTCGAACCCACCACCTCCAGCATATGGAGCCAGTACCCTACTCCTTTGAGCCACAACTGCTGCCCAGATTACATAGTTTTTTTCCAGATGACATGGAACGTTCCCCAATACAGACACATTCTAGTACATAAAACATACCTGAACAAATTTAAAATAATAGAAATTATACAGTATCAGCTCTTAGACCACAATGGAATTAAAGTAGAAATCAAGACTAGAAAGATAGCTGGAAAGTCCTCCCACATACTTGGAGACTAACTACATTCAAAGATGAATTCTTAAGATTGAGTAAAACCTATTTTGAACTAAGGGAAAATGAAAACATACCAAAATTTGTGGAATGTAGTGACAGGATTACTTAGAAAGAAATTTATAGCATCAAATAGAGATCTAAAAATAAATAATCTTTCATTTTAGGAGACTAGAAGAAAAGAACGAAATTAATCTAAAGTAACCAGAAGAAAAGAAATAATTAAAATTATAGCAGAAATATAAATAGAAAACAGGAAGTCAGTAAAGAAAATCGACAAAGCCAAACCATTTCTTTGAAAAGTTCAATATAATCAATAAGCCTCTAGCCAGGCTAAGAAAAAAAGAGAGAAGGTATAATTGCTAATACCAGGAATGAAATGTGGAACATAACTGCAGATCACCTAGACATACAAAGAATAATAAAGGAATAATGTTTGCAGTTCTATGCCCATAAATTTTATAATTTAGATGAACTGGATCAATTCATTGAAAGACCCAACTTGTCATTAGTCACACAGTAAAGATGGATAATCTCAATAGGCCTATGTCCACTTAAGGAATTGAATTAGTAATTAATAACCTTCCAATATAGAAAGCACTAGAGACCCAGATGGGCTTACTGGTGAAATTCTGCCAGACATTTAATGATGTATAAGTACCAATTCTCCACTGTCTTTTTCAGAAGGCAGAGCATAGGAAATACTTCACAACTTATTCTGTGAGGCCAGCATTATTTTAATACTAAAACCAGACAAATTCCTCATTAGAAAAGATAACCACAGACCAATCCTCTTATGAACATACATGTGAAAATTCTCAACAGATATTAGCAAGTCCAATCTAACAATGAGTCAAAAGAATAACACACTGGGGCAGCACCTCAAAGGAGTAGGGCGCTGGCCCCATATGCTGGAGGTAGGGTGGGTTCAAACCTAGCCCCAGCCAAAAACTGCAAAAAAAAAAAAAAAAAAAAAAAAACACATGATAATTAAGTGGAATTTATCTGAGGTATGCAAGACTAAAAATCAAATTGTAATTCATCACATCAGTAAGCTAATGAAGATGAGGAGGGTAATGAAGAATACACTTTGTTTCTTTTTTTTTTCTTTTAAGACAGAACCTCTGTCACCCAGATAGAGTGGCATGATGTCATCATAGCTCACAGCAACCTCAAACGCTTATGCTCAATAGATCCTCTTGTCTCAGCTTCCAAAATAGATGGGACTACAGGTGCCCAGCTAGGTTTTTTTTTTTTTTTTTCTATTTTTAGTAGAGACAGGGGTCTTGCTCTTGCTCAGGCTGGTCTGGAACTCCTGAGCTCAAACAATCCACTCACCTTGGCCTCCCAAAGTACTAGGATTACAAGTGTGAGCCACCTTGTCCAGCTAACCCAGTCTCTTAATTGACCACAGCCTTCCTCACAAGGAAGAATTAACATGAATTTTTCATTCAAAAGCAAATAGAGGAAGTGATAAGAGATATCCAAGCGATAGCTGGGCACAATTCACTTGCCTTCATTCAATGTCAATGATATTTTTCAAGGCTATAAGCCACATTCATATGTCTACAGGTTCTATACTCAGAGTATTCTGATGGAAAAGATGGAAAAGTCTTATTTGATTTTATGTGAGG
Source organism: Arctocebus calabarensis (assembly GCA_963573935.1). Lineage (NCBI taxonomy): Eukaryota > Metazoa > Chordata > Mammalia > Primates > Lorisidae > Arctocebus > Arctocebus calabarensis. The sequence continues at coordinate 103,547 of CAUYON010040607.1, forward strand.
ATTCTCCCCTTTGTTTATCCTTCAAAAATGAAGGGTGTATATACTCATCATTTGGGAAATGAGTGTTTATAATAGAAAGTTGTTTGTAGTCAGCTATCACACTTAGATGATTTATATCACCTCTCATCTGCTTTCTGACAATGCATGACTTCATTCATGGTTCAGGAGGTGACCTGTGTATCCTGACCTGGCATAAACCTAGAGTGTTAAGTCATTTCAGTGGCACTTGTTAGACGGAAGATTGACATCCCAGCTGCTTTCCTAGTGAGACATGCTTAAGTTTATCTCCCACTATTAGGTTCTTTAGTGTTACTCATCTTCCCCAAGAGGAAAGACATTATTCTAGCATGCAGAATATCTGTTTTTTAATGGCTACTGAGATGAAATAACATGCATATACTAAATGGTTGTTGATTTATTTCCCTTTCATTCTTTTACTGGTTGATTCTTGGAAGGATAAAATAGTTAGGTCTTTCTAGTCAGATGACAATTGACCTTTCTTTGAAATAACAATTGACATATCCAACCGAAAGAAGTTATACGTTTCAACCTTCACTTAAGTTCTCAGCCAAAATCAAGGACAAGATTCTCAGTATAGATGGTCCATGGCCTGTGAACCTGGGTTAGCTTGGCATGAAGGGTTGTTTCCAGTCAGGCCTTTCTTTCTAAAGGCAGACTCAGTGACTTCTTTTTGTCAAATTCTACTTTGCTCAAGGATGACTTTAAAATGGTGATTTTATTGCTTCATAGTCTAAAAATACTTCCTCATATTTTAAAATCCCTGTCATTAATACCTAGAAGAAAATACAAATTATCACTTGCCTGTTGTTCTCTGCTGTTAATAAATGTATAAAATATATGCATACGTTTTCTGTAATTATTGAGCTTGTTTGTAAAGGTATATATTTCTTTGTTTTACCAGGGAGCTAAATTGTGTTTTTTTTTTAATTTTAGAACTTATTTTATATTCACTAGTATCTCATGATACTTAAAAAACTTCCTAAAAATGTAAATATTCCCTATCATTTACCTCTTTACCCATCACAACAAACACTGTTTTATATTCTGTATGATACTGACCTTTATCATTGCTTATAATTCAAATTCTCACATTTATTCCTGTATGTTGAAGGTGCTTTTCTTAATTACCTCCTGTCCTACTTTAATCTTCATTCTTTGGCTCTGTAAAACCAAGTTTAAAAATGAAGTCTTTGATTCTAGAAGTCATTATTATGCTCATTTACCTAGACTATTTAAAAGCTCTTAACAGAGTTTTCATTATACAATCCCTCTTTCTAAGTTATGATTCATACACTCTGTGGCCATGTCTTTTGTTTTTGATATTTACTTAGTTCGTTCTTTTTGGAGTGTGGGTATGTACAAAGTCAGACAATTAAGTTTTTGCACTTGCCACTGTGTGCTTACGTTGACAGCATGTACAAACAACTGGGAAGATTTCATAACCCTGGTAAATCAGTATCTCACAGCTCAGTTTGTGTCAACAGGTAGCAGTGTCTTGATGAGTAGCATTCGTTTATAGTTGTTAGGCATTTTCGTGTGCAGTAGCAAGAGTGTCAGAGCTTGAATTAGAGCAACGAACAAACATTAAATTTCTTGTTAAACTTGGTAAGAGTGCAAGTAAAATCAAGGGCAAATTAGTCCAAGTTTATAGGGATAATACCATCAGGAAAACAGCAGTGTACAAAAGGGCTGAACATTTTCTGAGACAGAAAGTGACACTGAGGAAGTAGTCAGGGTGGCCAGTAATGACAAACATTATAAAAATTCATCTCACTGTGTATCACAATTGTCAGCTGATGGTGAGAAGCATAGCAGAGCAAGTAAACATCAATAGAGAAATAATTGGGAAAATCTTAACTGAAAATCTGGGCATGAGAAAGGCAAGAATGGTCCTGAAGGAGCCCAGAAAGCTCTGGCTGTGAGAGAAGTTTCACCAGTGAAAAGTAACTGTATTGGAACACCCTCCTTACTCACTTGATCTGGCCCCCAGTGAGTTTTTTCCTTTACCCAGAGATAAAGGAAAGATATTTTTTTCCTTTACCCAGAGATAAAGGAAGATATTTTAATGACATTCAGGACATCAATGATAGTATGACAACAGCTCTGGTCATAGAAAAAGAATTCTAAAATTCCTTTGAAGGGTGGACTGGGTGCGGATATTAGTGCTTAGCTTCCTAAGGAGAGTCCTTCCAAGGTGACCGTAGTGATATTCAGCAATGAGATAGGCAGCACTTTTTCTAGGATGAATGAATTTGTGAACTTAATTGTCAGTTCTCGTGTGTGTGTGTGTGTGTGTGTGTGTGTGTGTGTGTAGTGGCTTGTAAATTCTCAAGTGAGTGACAGTTAATGTGCTTTTCAATGAATTTCCTTTTCCTAGAAATTTCCTGATGATTTTTACTCTGTATATGATGAAGGATGTGTGTCAGAGCACCATAGCATAAATAGTGCTTTTCTACTTGAACTCTTCCATTTTAGAAGAACTGGTGGTAGACAACCAACTTATTTTGGTTTCTACAACACAGAGGTTGCTAGGTAACTTTAATCCCTTTCAACACAGGACAATCAACAACAACAAATTCCTGCTCTCTTTAGATTCAGACATTGCACCTAGAAGAGTTAGCAAACAAAAAAAAGGGGTCTATAACACTTTTCAAACATGCAGTAGAGTCAGACCATGTCCTACATCTGTAACATTACACCACGTTTCTTACTTATGCTACCTTTTCTTCAGTATTATGATGTGCTTGTGTAAGTAGCAATATACACCTTTTCCAGGAAACTGAAGACATGAAAATTCAGTTTAATATGATCATCATAATTACTTTTTATGAAAAATGTCACTAATTTATTATAAAAATATTTGTTTGGATTTCTCATTTATATGACTCCCCAACCTTGAGTGTGATGGAATTTACAGCTTTTTATACTGTATGTCTTCATTACGTAGTGAGAAATATATTTGAATTTTATCTTTTTGGTTATCACATAAAAGCTTAACTTTATACTTTCATTTTTACATAATTTTAATATCAAATATGTTTTGTATAATTTTTCTATATAATTTTCAAAATGTTAAAATGGTTCATCTTTAAATCTTCATTTCTTTTACCATTTTCCCCATCATGTTTTTTAACTACAGCCTAAGTTAATAGTTACATTTTTTCCAGTAACAAATGGCAGATTTGCAAAGACTTGTAACAGTTGCTTAGTGCCTTTTTTTTAATCCCTTATTTAAGAATCATACAAACAACCAGAGCTAATACGTGGCAGGTGTACATGAGTGTGACTATGCTGATGACCACTGAAATATTTCCGAAGTAGCTGGTCATTCTGCGGTCCTAGGCCGTCATGGCTCCCTGAACCTCCCTGCAGTCCTGCAACTAAAATAAGATATGAACTGCAGGTGGCTCTGGGACCCTCCCTCAGCATTTTGTCCATGCTTTAACATGCCAGCTGTTAAATATTTTCATTATCACTACTATGTCATAAGAGAGACATCTATTCATCTTAACTTGATGTTTACTACTTTTAAGAATACCTTATGACAAAAGTATTTTATGTCATGCCAATGCCACTTCCAGTTTTTCAAAATGCATAATTTTAAAACATAATCTAGGTAAATATAACCCCAGAGTTTTCTTATATCTTTTGAAATCTTTTTGTAAATTCTCTTTCCTTTGTCCTTTTTTTTTTTTTTTTTAATTTTGAAGACAGAGCCTCAAGCTGTCACCCTGGATAGAGTGCTGTGACATTACAGCTCACAGCAACCTCCAATTCCTGGGCTCAAGGGAGTCTCCTGCCTCTGTCTCCCAAGTAGCTGGACTACAGGCGCCCCCCACAACACTTGCCATTTTTTGGTTGCAGCCGTCATTGTTGTTTGGGAGCCCCGGGCTGGATTGCAACCCGGCAGCTCAGGTGTACGTAGCTGGCGCCTTAGCCCGTTGAGCCACAGGCACCGAACCTTCTTTGTCTTCTTATTGGAAATAAGATTGATGAAATTTTCTTTACAGTTTTAGTATAAAAATGTATATATTACTGTTATTGAGGGAATTGTTTTTTAAAATCATGACAGATCAATGCAGTTTTATAGTATAAACTTTCATTTGATGTAGTTTGCAATCTCATCAAATGTTAGGATTTTTATAATTGCTCGTTGGATGTTTATATTGATCATATTAATATAATATCCTTAAACCTTAACTCATAGGTCATACGACTTTCAACATCCTTATGTGAATATATTCTTTGGACTGTGAATGATGTATAACTTAATTAATTAAGAATTCATCCTTTTACTTCTCGTCCATCTTGAAAAAAGTTGTAAGGCAGGGTTAATATATGCTTAATACTTTCTCCCCAAAAATATGAAAAATGAGCTCCTTTTTAAAATATCTAGGTTGAAACTTATTAAAGGTAGAGTATCAATGTCTTTATATAGTGATCAAGAAAATGCCATGAAGGCTATCTGTTAACAGTACGATCAAAATATTTCTGAATGTATATGAAGCACATCGTGCCCTATGATTGCACCAATGTACACAATTATGATTCAATAAAATTATAAAAAATAAAATAAAATATCTAGGTTAATTTTATACATTTGAAGCAGTTTTTAAGAGGCACAGTCTACTGGGTTATTGATCCTCAATCTATGACTATTATAAATGGATGCAACTAGCAATTCAATCTAAGTGAAACAAAATATAGTCTTTACTCTCAAGAATCCATTACGTCACTTTGAAATATGAAATTACTAAATCTAAAGGAATAGCATGTATGTTGTGAAAATTGTTTTCAAATCAGCAATGAGCATTGTGATTATCAATTGTAATTGATTACAATTTAAGGAGTATTGTCTGTAATGTTTTAATATCATATGTGCATTCTAATTGGAGTAATCTTTTTTATTTTTTAGAGACAGAGTCTCACTTTGTCCACCTTGGTAGAGTGCTGTGGTGTAGAGCGAACAGCAACCTACAGCTCTTGGGATTGGGTGATTCTTTTGCCTCAGCCTCCTGAGTAACTGGGAATACATACAGGCATCCACCACAATGCCTGGCTATTTTTTGTTGCAGTTTGGCTGGGGCCAAGTTCGAACCCGCCACCCTTGGTATATGGGGGGCTGGCGCCCTAATCACTGAGCCACAGGTGCCACCCACTAATCGGAGTAATCTTGTTGGTGTAATTTTGCTCGTGTTTTATACCTTATTCATTTGTACAGTAACTTTTTCTTATATATGATAAATATGTGCTATCTGTATCAAATTAGACAGATTTGAAATTCATAGATTCATAAGCCTTGAAGCTAAGTATAATAATACAGCTTAACATTTTATAGACTTCTGTAGTCCTCACTTACCTTAAGTGATCAGCTCAAGTTCATGAGGCGCTATGGAGGATTAAAGTCGGAATTAGCACCTGAGATTGATTTGTGCTTTGGTGTTTCTTCTATCTGCCTACCTCCTTAGTTTACTTGTAAGTTTATAGGACTTATAGGACAGAGAAGTTCCTCTGAGATTCAGATTCATAGAATTAGTTTCCTGCAGTCCATACAAATATAATCACTAATACTTCCATTTGAAGTTTTTCATGTCAAGAAAAAGGAAGTGGTCAGGGACAGTGGCTCAGGCCAACAATCCTAGCACTCTGAAAGGCTGAGGCCAGTGGATTGCTGGAGCTCAGGAGTTCGAGACCGGTCTGAGCAAGAACAAGACCCCATCTGTAAAATAGCCAGGCGTTGTGGTGGGTAGTCCCAGCTACTTGGGAGGCTAAAGCAATAGGATCGCTTGTGCCCACGAGTTTGAGGTTGCTGTGAGTTATGACGCCACACACTCTACCCTGGGTGACAAAGTGAGACTCTTGTCTCAAGAAAGAAAAAAAAGAAAAGAAAAGAAAAAAGAACCAACAAATGAAGCATCCAAATCAGAGCAAGCTGCTTTTATCTCTTTCCTCTTTAGCCCCCTTTTTTTCCTGCACTATGTGAAATTGTTCAAGGAGAACCTCAAAGTGCATGGGTATTAGGAATGACAACTATGTTGTGGCGAATTATAGATTCTATACCCTTCTTTGGTGCAGTCTCTGACAAGAAGTCAAGTATTAATTAATTAGCAAGAGTGTCAGAGTGTTGTGGAAATGCTCATTTCAGATTTAGGAATTTATGCAACTTTTCTGCTTTTCATTTGATATTCTCTTCCAATGTGGGTTTTCCATCTTGGTTTTAAAAAATACATATGATTTTAAAAATTTCTATTTTCTCACAGCTTTTTTTTTTTTTACTTCTGGAAATTCTATGAACTGATCTGATAATCCATACCCAATGCTAAACGAATTTATACCAGTACCTCTTATGTTTGGTTCTTTAAATAATCTCTTTATGTGATGGGAATACTATACTGGTGGTTAATATTTCAGCTTTGGCAATTCTGGTTCTATAAAGACTGTTGATTGGAATCAACCCTGTGTTGTGTATATTTGTTTTTATTTTAGTGGAATTTGTTCTGCAAACACTTTCTGAATTCTTTCTTGGGAGTCACCACTTTGTGTTAGGAGGACCAGGAAGTAAATACACAGGAGGTCTTTAATTTTCTTCTAAGAGCTTTAACTACTATGTAGTGATTTTTCTTTTAAACATTAATAGTAGAACAACTATTGCTGCCAAGTAGCTGACATTCTGCAATTGTACTCCCTTTGGGCCCTGTACAGTTGAGATCATTTACCTATAGAGAAGTGTGTGTGTGTACAGTAGGAGAAGAAACATTTTGCTTGCATATCCGCTGAGGTCAGTAACCTGCTGTTCTGTGAACTCCAGTCTCAGCCCATCTAAACGTGGAGGAGAGTCACATCAAGCAGAGAAGGAGCCCAGGCAGCATTTCAACAGGAAGGAAACATATGTTGCTGGGAATCTTTGAAGAAACATGCAGTGAAGGTGTTTTAGTATCCCAAAAGAAAAGGGAGGGACTAGATTCACCATGATGAACCGTTTGTATTGGACGTATTTGATGACATTTTATCAATGATGGATCCATCTACCAAAAAGAGAAGGCATTTAAAATTTAAAGCCCAAGGCTCGGCGCCTGTGACTCAACAGGCTAAGGCAACGTACCTGAACTGGCAGATTCGAATCCAGCCTGGGCCCGCCAAACAACGACGGCTGTAACCAAAAAATGGCCAGGCATTGTGGCGGGCGCCTGTAGTCCCAGCTACTTGGGAGGCGGAGGCAAGAGACTCGCTTGAGACCAGGAATTGGAGGTTGCTGTGAGCTGTGATGCCACGGCACTCTATCCAGGGTGACAGCTTGAGACTCTGTCTCAAAAAAAAAAAAAAAAAAATTTAAAGCCCAAGAGAAAGATCCCTATACAAGGCCCATCATTTGTATTGATATACATATACATTTTAGGTAGAGTGACGTGTTTTCAGAGAAGTTTTTTCATTTTATTTTTTAAAGTTCCTGATCCTAAGGTTTGAAATACAGAATTATTCCTCTTTCACCAAAATGAAATGGTTTTTTCACTGAATCTCCTATTTGCCTGTGGAGGCCAAGAAGCATATTGAATAAGAGCATAGTCTATGGAGGTCCTGCCACCCACTGAGTGTGCTAAGGTACACAACTGGTAATATTTTGGAGATTAAATGACTTAGAATTTTTAAGTCATTTAATAAATTTTATCTATTCAATAAATTTTATCTAATTTATTATCATTTAAAAAATTTTATTTCCTGAAAGATATTGCAGAAAGTAGATATTACCTTTTTAAAACCCTGTGTGAATGGTTGATAAAGATGAACTATGTCAGAATAGGTTTCAGTTTAGGGAAATGAAGGAAAGTCTATCTGGGAACCATATTATTCTCAGAAAGATTGCAGCTTTGACTGTGAAGTATATTTTGTTCAATTAAAAATGTAGATGTGTGTGTTGGAGGGAGAACATTTAAATGTGCTGATAGGCTTTTATTCTTTATTTTGTTTCTTTTACCCTCACCCCTATTGCTCTTATCTTGACCTGTATCTTCAGCAGTTACCTTTCATATTATGTTTCTTCTGTCTTAGTGTTTAAGTGATTTTTTTTTTTTTTTTTTTTTGCAGTTTTGGCCAGGGCTGGGTTTCAACCCGCCACCTCCAGTATATGGGGCCGGTGCCTTACTCCTTTGAGCTACAGGTGCCACCCTCTAAGTGATTTTTTTTTAACTCAAGATACCATGTCTGAGGGAAAGCTCAATGTATAAGCTGGCTGACAATGTTTTGTGTTTTCTTTGAGAATATTTGCCTCAGGATTTTCAGTAGCATCATTAAGCTTCCCTCTCAAAACAGATCAAGGCATGGCTATCATAACTGAATTTATTCCTGTAAATTCTCACGTTGGATACTTACCAGTGTTGAACAAAGCCAAGAATTATTAAGTATTGAGGAACTATGTTCTCACGAGACTGTTCTTTTTGCTGGGGATGAACTCTTTTTCCTCAGAGGACTGTTTTGGGCACAGAAACCTGGATCTCCTTGCCTCCCCTTGATGGTTTGCCAACTTGATTCCTAGCCAACCAGTTAACTGTGTATAGTGACACTTGGTCCTCAAGGACTCCTGATCTTGTGCCAGCACTGGAGAGCAATCCCACTAAGCCTGCTCACACCATTCTGAGAACCAAGAGCACCACCATCTGCAGTATAGATAAAAATGTGATACGAAGTCAAGGGACTTACAGATGAAGTTCTCATAAAACTCTGGGCTTAATAAATAAATTATTTCTACTATTTAAGTATTGTTTTACTATTTTAAACAGAAAAACTATAAGAAAGTAAAAATATTTCCCTGCCTTCCTCAATGTTTGGTTCATAAATTGCTACTCAACCATAGGACTCTAAGCACGTATCACTCTTTTCTAATCTTACCAATACTTCTTTAACTCTTTCCAAAAATAAAAAAAGAAAAGAAAAAAGGATATAGTTCATCGTCTCCAACCCTAACCTCCTAAACTTCACCTTCACCTGCCTGATGATTATTTGTTTGGAATACATAGATTTTTCTCAAATGTATCATGTCAGGCATCTATTTTGTCATTTCTAGAATTTTCTTTCTTTCTAGAATTATCTGTTTCTCTATTTAATACCATCATTCTTTCAGACTGCTGAACTCAAGGCTTTGTTACTACAATTGAATTTTCCTTTCTTCTCCCTACATCTAGAATGTTACTAATTCCCACTCATTTCTTTCATCAGTAATATTTTCCTGTTTTAATCATATCATTTCTTTGGCCCCTTTCTTGGTCAGACTCTTTTTTTTGAGACAGAGTCTCAAGCTGTCACCCTGGATAGACAGCTGTAGCAACACAGCTCACAGCAACCTCCAATTCCTGGTCTCAAGCGAGTCTCTTGCCTCTGCCTCCCAAGTAGCTGGGACTACAGGCGCCTGCCACAATGCCTGGCCATTTTTTGCAGCCATCATTGTCGTTTGGCAGGCCCAGGCTGGATTCGAACCCGCCAGCTCAGGTGTACATGGCTGGTGCCTTAGCCCATTGAGCCACAGGTGCCGAGCCTTGGTCAGACTCTTATCCTTTATATATGAACTATTGCAATAAGCCCATAACTTGCATCTGATGTTAATATTTATGTAACAGCCAAATCTTCTACTGCTTCACATTCCTTGGGATGGGTCTAATAAACAAGACCAACAAGAACAGGTGTGGGTGAGGATATAGAAAAAGTTGAACCCTGAAACATTTGATGATGGTGCAGTAGCTTTGCAAAATCAGTTTCTCAAAGTTAAGCATGGGATTATCATGGATCCAGCAGTGCTTCTCCTAGGAATTCTGCTCATAGGAGGACTGAAAGTATATGTTCCCTCACAAACTTGCAAATGCTTTATTTTCATGTTCATTGTAGCATTATTCACGATCGCTAAAAGTTGGAAGCAGCCCAAATATCTACTGATGAAAGAATAGATAAAATGTGATATAGTTATAAAATGAATTATTATTTGGCCTTTAAAAGGAAGGAAATCATGATACATGCTACAACATGGATGAAATTTGAATGTATTATGCTAAATGAAATACATCTGTCACAAAAGGACAAATATATAATTCCTCTTATATGAGGTACCCAAAATAGTCAAATTTGTATAGGCAGAAAGTAGAATGATGAAGCTGGGAAGAGGAGAGAATGAGGAGTCATTGTTTAATGAGTACAGAGTTTCAGTTTAGGGAGGTAAAACATTTCTGGGGATGGATGGTGGTAATTGTTACATAATGATGTGAATGTACGTAATGCCACAGAACTGTATGCTTAAATGTGGTTTCAATGACAAATTTATATCTTACCTTAAAGCAAAAAAATATAAATATTCAAAGCAGCATTATTTATAATGGTCAAAATAGAAATAAGCCAAAGGCCTGTCCTTAATAGGTAAGACAGTATGGTATATCTATAGGTATTACTCAGCCACAAAAAGGAATAAAGTGCTGATGCATATGCTGTGATGTGAGTGAGCCTTGAAAAGACAGGCCCAAAGGCCAAATTGTGCATGATTCCATTTATATGAACTGGACAGAATAAGTAAAGCTGTAGAGATACTGGTGAATGTCACCAAGGCTCAGAGGAGGAATGAATGAGAACTGACTCCTAATGAGTAATAGATGTCTTGTAGGAATGAAGAAAATGTTGTGGAATTAGTGTCAACAAGTGATAGTGACACAACTTCTTGAATATCGGAAAACTTACTGCCTTCTATAATTTACAAGAGAGAATTTTATGATATGTGAATTTTATCTCAAAATACGCCTTACATTTTAACACATGACTTTTCTGATGCCACATCCTAATATTAGCTTACTATTTTTACCTATGTGACTTTGAGGAAAAAAGTAAGACATCTCCCTTCTTACTCTGTAAAATAGGAATAATAACAACTGCCTTACCAGATTGTTGTGTTAAACAAGGTAACATACGAAGTGAATCTGGCTTAGCATCTGAACGATCCTCTAACCTTAAATGTTTTAATGGCCAACAGTCTGTAGGACATATGTAATTTATAGGTATCTAAAACCTTTTAAACTCTACATGAACCTGTATGCCAGAGGAGTGTGTTCTGTTCCTTTTTGTTAACTTAAAAATATTCCAACCCTGTCTTTTCCAGGCTGGCAGACATTCAGCAGCACACACTCCCAAGATTGTTTGCTCGCCTTTGCTCCTGTTGAGTTGCCACACTTGGGGGCAGGAGATGGGCTCAGCACCAGCCAGCAGGACATGATCCAGAGGGGCAGTAAGGGACAGAGCTGCTGGTAAGAGAGTGGGGACAGTTGATGTTTGTTTTGCAAGTATAAGTTTATGCCAGTTTAATGGTTTAATCTGTTTTCTAGCCTTCACCTCTAAATAACTGCACTCTCTTAAATACCTTTATCATCTCTGCTTTGGAAACAAGGATTAAATTGTAAGATCTATGCATCCACTAAAGTTATGTGCTAGCTTACCTGATGTTCCGGAGAAAAGAAAAATTTTCACAGATTCTCAATGTCTATGAATTTTTTGTAAAGAAGGAAGAATCATTTCATATGTAACTATAAGTATAGAGAAATATGCTGTCTATAATCATGTTACAATATTTCTCTTCTCCATTTTTACCTCATTGATAGCCACTTTGTCTCAGTCTTGTTAAGGACCAAATAAGTTGTAGGACATTTTGGCACCATAGAACTTGCAGAGAACTAAATTATGGAATGGCAGATCTCAGGAGAACCTATGTAATTTTTCATATGATTTTCTGAAAATACAAATAGAGGCAATGTCAGAAAAGGGGACACTAAATTTAATTTCCCTTTTTATTATGTTCTATGACTGGTGTTCATAAAGATCAGTTTGTTCTAAATGTCGATGACCTATTTAGTGTCCCAACCTAAGGTTGGTCTGTCAGATCATTTCTCTTATACACAGGTATAGAAGTAGGGAACTAAGGTATTTTTTCCTAAAATACTTGAGATGAAGTCTAGAGTGAATACTATTAAATATACCTTTGCCTATTCTATAATCTAGTTAAAATTGTAGGGATAACTAGAGATTAGACAGTAAAAAAGAAGAATTAAGCAATTTTTTTTCTATAAATCTTTCAGCGCATAATTCAGCTTCAGTTTCACTGAATCCGGTGTATATATTCAGCATAATAAATCTTCTAAAAAGCCTCTGCCCTCACTCTAGACACCTGAGTATTTAAGGTGCCACTTGCTACTTCTTAGAGACTGTCCTGGCACTGAGAAATCCTTTTCAGTGAGTGCTTAAACTCCATGATTCCTGGTATTGGCATTTTCAAGACACAGGGCAAATTCATCTGTCTAGATTACGTCTGTACTCTGGGAATTTTAAGTTACTATGCAAGGGAAAGGGAACTCAGCACAGTAATAACTCTCAGAATGAAAATTTTCCCCTTGCATGTTAATATTTTTAGAGTAATCATTGTCACTGAAAATAGACTTCCTCTTTCCACTCTCATACTGGAAAATCTTAGGTAATTATGAATAAAGCATTCTTTACTTTTCCCCTCCTTCCTTAATGATTGCTTTACCTCATATCATGAGAACTCTGACTACTCATTCTGTTCTTGTCCTTTATATGAAAACTGAAAATGCCTTTTTAAGATGGAACTTTTACTCTTTAGTGAAGTCATAATATTTGAAGATATTCTCTTCTTGAAGGTGAAGGGAGGATAGAATGAACTACAAATGTTTATGGAAAAGTAAAAAATAACTAAACAAAGAGGCAATAAATTAAAATATTAGCTTTCCTGGGAAAAGACTTTATAAGTAGCTCTCTGAGAGGTTCCCCCCCAAATCTTAATTTTTTTTTACAGTTGGATAAGCTCTGCCTAGGACTTATTGTCAATAATAAATAAGTTTTGGGCTATTGTTAGTACATTTATTAGGAGTTTATTCTTGGGAAAATGATTTAACCCCTTAATCCTTGTTTTATATATCAAGTAGGTAATAATAAATAAAAACGGATTATTTGGGGATAATATGTATAGGGTCTGACACATAGTAAGTTCTCAATTTTATATTAGTATTTGTTTTATTATTATTTACTGCTTTTTTTTTTTTTTTTTTTTTGAGACAGAGCCTCAAGCTGTCACCCTCGATAGATATAGTGCCGTGGCATCATAGCTCACAGCAACCTCCAATTCCTGGGCTCAAGCGAGTCTCCTGCCTCCACCTCCCAAGTAGCTGGGACTACAGGCGTCCGCCACAACGCCCAGCCATTTTTTGGGGGGGGGGGGGTTGCAGCCGTCATTGTTGTTTGGCGGGCCCGGGCTGGATTCGAACCCGCTAGCTCAGGTGTACATGGCTGGCGCTTTAGCCTGCTGAGCCATAGGCACCCCTTATTTACTGCTTTTAATTCTGTTCTCAGTTTTTTTGTTTTATTTTGTTTTGAGATAGTGTCCCACTATGTTGCCCTCAGTAGAGTGCTGTGGCCTCACAGATCACAGCAACCTCAAATTCTTGTGCTTAAGCGATTGTCTTGCCTGAGCCTCCCAAGTAGCTGAGACTAAGGCACCGGCCACAATGCCCAGCTATTTTTTGAGTTGTAGTTGTCATTGTTGTTTGTCAGGCCCAGGCTGGTTTCAAACCTGCCAGCTCCAGTGTATACAGCTGATGCCCTAGCTGCTAAGCTACAGGCACTGAGCCTCTTTTCAGTTTTTAAAATATGAATTCATTTGAAAGTATTTCTTGAGCATCTATCAAATATACCAGGCACTCTTTTAGGAACTGGAGCTTCATTAAATGCATGATAAACAAAAGCCTCTATCATTGTTGGACTTAAAGTCTAGACTGGGAGACAGACATAAACAAGATAAATAGGAATAATAGTATGCTAAATACCAAAAAGTGCTAAGCTACATACATATAAAAGATGAAAAGGAAACTGAGTGGCATGTGAAGTAGTAATTGAAGATCATTGTAGTCAAGGACGGCAGCTTTATGAGAAGATTATATTCTAAGTAAAAATCTGATAAAGATGTAGAAACAAGCCTTAAAGTTATGTGGGAGAAAATCACTCCAGGTGGCAGAGAAAAACCATAAAGAGCTAGAGTAAAAGTTTACGACGAGTGATTCAAAGAGAATCAGAGCATCTTACACAGCTTAGTCATATAAGCTTAGTAAACATTTGTACATATACCCAAGTAAATGATATAGAGAAGAATTTCAGAAGTTCAGGGAATGCAAGGTCCATTTGAACTATAACAGTAAGAGGAGGCTTTCCAAGGGTAAGTGGCAGGGCATGGCGTAGATCTAGAAGGATAACAAGAATTTGGATAGTTAAGGAATGATACTCCAGCAGAGAGAAGTAGAGGGGAGAAATTGCATGAGTTAGAGTGAAGCAGGTATGTTGGCTATGAGGGTGGAGATGGGCCAGGTACAGGGCTAGTGATACAGAGGCAGAGGAGAGGCTACTTTGTAGAGAATTCATGTTGGCAAGTAGTGAGAGTGAAGATGGAAAACCAGGGTAAGGTAAAAGCCCTAAGTGAGACCATGCTGAAGATTATTTCATGCTGTCCTGCACATATTGGGAACAGTTAGAGTACATGAGTAGCAAGGTGAATTCATGTCCTTAAGGAATATTATTTTTACAAATTTAAAAAACTAGGGAGTTAGAGTTAGTGGTTGCAGTGATTTGAGAGATTGAGAACATAGATTTTGATAAGAGAGAAGAATGAAAATAGTGAAAATAAAAATGGTACACTTAATATGTTGTTAAAAAACATGGGGATGAGGCCAGGCACAGTGGCTAATGCCTGTAATCCTAGCACTCTGGGAGGCTTAAGGCAGGTGGATCGCCTGAGCTCAGGAGTTTGAGACCAGCCTGCACAAGGGTAAGACCCGATCTCTAAAAAAACAGCCAGGCATTGTGGTAAGTACCAGTAGTCCCAGCTCCTTGGAAGGCTGAGGCAAGAGAATTGATTAAGCCCAAGAGATTGAGGTTGCTGTGAGTTATGATGCCATGGCACTCAACCCTGGGGCAACTGAATGAAACGCTATCTCAAAAAAAAAAAATGAGGATTTACTTACTAATTACACAGAGGGGATAAAGAGGAAGAATCAAAGGTTTAGTTTCAAAATGACCTATTAAGTGTTGGCATTAAAGAAAATAAGGAAGCTGGAATGTATTGTGACTTTGAATTGAAGGTGAGTGAAGTAAGATAAGCCAATATAGATAATTCCTAAGGCTACTATAGTTTATGTAACTTTTGACATAAAAGCTGAATTAAGTTTCTAAGATATGTTTTTACTATGCATTATCATCTATGTAAATACTAACAGTGCAAAAATTGTTTGCATGAGAATTGGGCATCCAAATTTTATATTTTTAAACTATAATGGAAAGACAGAGAATCAAAGCATTAATTTAGTACCATTAGGCAGACATCTTCTAGTCCAAATGACCTATTTCATGGAAGGGAAAAGGATACCCAGAGATGTTACGTGACTTTCGTAAGGTGAGGCCATTAGCTATTAGAAAACCTGGTGTAGCCCCAGGTGTCCATATTAAGAATTTTCACCCCCTCTCCAATTAACACTATCTTTCTATAAGAAGTATTAGTGATTTGAATTTTACCAGCTTGCTGGTGGAGAATAGGATTAGAAGATTTAGTTTGCCCATGAGCACTGTTCTATAGTCAATCTTCTAATTAATTTGGACATTTTTTGCTCTTTCTCATCAAACAGATCTAATTTGTTTAGAAGCTTCACTCTTCTTTACTTACATCATCATTTTCTCCTACCTAAAATCATTAGTGAGTGTTTCTGATTTAAAATGTCATCTATTTCTTCAATAATTTGATAAGGAATAAATATCTATAATGTCATACTCTTTTCCTGTTTATCTTTCAGAAGAAAAATGGCTTTTCTCATTGGTCTGTAAAACCACTGACCTACGTGAAATATGTGAAACTCCCTGGCTGATTTTCCTAATCTGACTTCTAATTACTTCAAATTTAAATCACAACTTGTACTTTAAAATTAAGACTTGGGTGTTCTTCCTGAGAGACCATTCTTAAGAACTAAAATCCATGGTCATTGTTAAAGCAAGCCTGATCAGTTCATCCTTTGAGTCAAAGGATTTTAAAACAAAAATAGACCCTAGCGAGCACCTAAGGTAGTGCTCTTTTCAAACTGTCTTCTTCAAATGTTTTTTTCTGCTTCCCATCCATTATTTGTTTTTAATACAATGTAGTTATAGCAGAACCTCTGTAAGTTGACTACCCAAAGCACTGTAACAATCTGGTCAACATACGGAGGTGGCCAATATAAGGAATTTAATTGAGTGCCTCTGGTATGTATCTAGTGTGTGAAAATTAAGTCAACTTAAGGAAGTGGTTAAGGTAAGGAGGTGGTCAACTCTAGAGGTTCTACTAAGTGAGCAGAAATGAATTTAAAAGAGAAAATGTTAATTTTTCTATTTTCAGTAGCTTATAATTCTTTGAACACTTCTTTGCTGTCAAACACATATGCCTTACAGTATGATATAAGACATAACTGAAATATATGAGAACAAAACTTCATTTTATATATGGTTTCCCAAATCTATTAAGGCCTGGGTTGGTGTTAATAGTCTGTGTGTCTATAGAGACTGACTCAGAGAAGACCATTGACATCCTCAGGGATTCAGCTGAGAACTTGGGCAATCCCTAAATTTACAAATGACTCTACAACCTTTTTGCATTAAGGCATATCCACATATGATACATCCTTTGAGTTTAGAACAAGTATGCCATGCTAATATAGAGTTTACCATGATAAGTCATTTTCACCACTCTTGTTTCAGTTTCCTCATCAATAGCTACAGTTTCAGTTGCTTCTATTAATCTCAGGATAGTTTAAGCAGAAATGAGTATTGGTGAAAATACTTTGTATTCTTAAAGAAAGCTGCAATGCAAATAAAGGCACTAGAAACCTTTACCCATCTTTACAGAGGTTAACCTCGCCAGACGTTTTTCTCAAAATGTGAAAATAGTATGAGATATCTTAGGTTTTCTAAAATTTTGAAAAGATTGGGAGCACACATAATGGAGAATCTATTATCATATAATTATAGTTGTCCCTTGATGTCCTGACAGGTTGGTTCCAGGACCCCTACTAGATACACATGCTCAAGTACCTTACATAAAATGGTGTCTTTGCATATAATTTACACTCTCCCATCTATTTTGAATCATCTCTTGATGATTTATAACACCTAATACAATGTGAATGCTATGTAAATAGTTGTTATAGTTGTATTATTTAGGGGATACAAAAAAAATGTGTACATACATAGTACACACAACCATTCTATTTTTCCCAAAATATTTTCGATCACTTGGTTTAATCCACAAATGCTGGAACCCATGATTATCCATGGAGGGCCAACAATAATATTATCTATGTCTTCACATTTTTGTAATTCTCAACCAAGGGCAATACAGTTCTTGAATTTTGTGGTGGGGGGAGAGTCTTGGAAGGACATTTTAATAATAATTAAAAAAAACCTTGCCAATCTTGTCAAAATCTTAAATCCTCCACACATTTGCACATGTATATGTAAATGCATACACATACACTCCAATCCATTCTTAAATCCTCCCCCATCAGCTTGCTTCCTACCTCATTGACTACATTGAACTTGTTGAGAAGGAACTTCTGTCATTTTCCACCCAAATCTCCAGACCCAACTTTGAGATACTTCTACCCATTCTTTCCACTTTTCAGAATTTCCTCATTTTTTCCATGAATTATTTCCTAATTGTTTCTTCTTCCGCTATTCTTCTATTTGTTTTTTTCTGATGGTCAATTTAACATTCCCCAGTATTCTCATTCTTATATGCAAATCTGACTATGTACATCCCATCTTAATACCCTTGGAGTATCCATTTTCAAATTTTTTTTTTTTTTTGGAGACAGAGTCTTGCTATGTCACCCTCTATAGAGTGCTGTGGTGTCACAGCTCACAGCAACCTCAAACTCTTGGGCTTAAGCAATTCTGTTGCCTCAGCCTCCCAAGTGGCTGGGACTATAAGCACCCACCACAATACCTGGCTATTTTGTTGTTGTTGTTGTTGTCATTGTTGTTTAACAGGCCCACCAGCCCTGGCCTATATGGCCAGCACCCAAACCACTGAGCTGTGGGCACCGAGCCTTTGAAACTCTTCTGAAGAAGTTTCACCCTCTCCCTGATACTTTTGCAATTAAGGTGAAGTTCAAATGGCCAATGCAGAGATGAATGTGATGCAGGGATCTTGGGAGCACCCACCTACCTCCTCTTCAGAGTGGCCCCGAATAGCTCTATGAACCCCAGGGATATTTTACCTTCCTACTCAGTTGAGGAAACCATCAGCCTGTAAGAAACAGGTCAAACGCTGCACTTGGTATTCACAACCTCTTTATTACCAAAATGTCCCTCAGATTCTGTGGTGTAATTAATTCTTACTCTTTATAGATCTTGAACATGACATTTTATTTGACACATTCAAGGCTTTGTACTTGCTGTTTCTTTCCTGATGAACTACCCCTTTTTCTTAATAACACAGCTCAGGTTTCCCATCAGGGAAGCTTCATATTTGTGGCACTTTTGTGTCTCAAATATCACACTTCTTATAGCCATTTGTGTGTGCCTGTCTTCTCCACCAACTCTGCAATTCCTAGGACAAAGGTTGTGTCTTACCTTTTCATTCCTAACATTGTGGACAGTGTGTGTTACATAGTAGGCTCAATCACATTCTTTAATAGAACAAGTGTACTTTATGATTGTCATATATTTTACTTTTCCTTGACTTCATTGGTCCCTTCTTTAAAATAGATACAGCACCTGCCCACTAACAGAGGTGGGAGGAAGAGATGTGGGAGTTGGGCAGTGGAACTTGAAGTGTCAAAACTTGATAATCTCATATGCATAGTTGCATTATGTCAGAGCTTGAATCTCAGAGAGATTTTAATTGCAACCAACACCTGTGGAATATTTGATACTTTCATTTTTTTTTCCTAAAGTATCCTACCAAAGTTAAATTTGTTACAGGTGAGATTTATGAGGTTTGGGCTATTTGGGGAGACTTTAGGGATGTGTTCAAATGTTTTAATTTCAACAGTGTTAATGAACATAAATGTTTCACTATAGGAAGAGAAATTTCAGTGCTGTTACGAATCATATTTGATGTCTATTGGGTGAAAAATTTTGATGAATAAACATGCTTAAGACCTCGTTTAGTGAGTGACATGAATGCAGGAAATACTTTAAAAATTATAAGAAGTTTAGATGATGATAGATTTTCTTATTCAGTAGTATTTTTGTTTTGTTCTGCTTCTTATACTGAGAAGATAATGCTCAGTATACTTTAGAATGTAGGTTTTTATGCAAGGCCATATGTTCAGGACAGCTGAGAATGGATGCAAGCTTGCAAGGAAAAATCAATAAGCTAATCTCTAGAGAGCATGTTAGGAAAAAAGCTCTGAGCTCCAGGTTTTCTGACCAAATAGTAAAGTGATTATTAAAATTCATAACTAAAGGGGGCAGTAAACATACCTTCCTACATCAAATGCAGAGTTGAATATTTGGTTATTTTAAGTATAATTTAACTTAGAACAACAAAAAAATGGCACATATTTATAAATAAAGTATGAAACCAGATGGTCTATGAAAGGTATTTTCCCCTAGTATCAGACTTTTTTTTTAAAGGGAAGAGATAGTGGTTTCATTTAATTTATATTTTAGTTGTCTCCTTCTGTTTTTTCAAAGGTTCTACTTACTAAAAGTGAATCACTTTTTAGACTTTTGAAAAGCTGAAATTATGTGATTATTCTATTAGTGAGTTTTCGTAGAGTAGGAAGGTTGGAAAACATATCTGAACGCCTAGCACATAGTAAACATTTAATAAATGTTTTTTTGAGTGAGTGAAGACACTATTGTCTTATAAGTAAGAAGAATAATATCAAAAATTTCAAAACAGAACAAAAATTTGTTACTTAGTTTTTATTAATAATGCAGAAGATAAATTATGTCATAAAATGCCACCCTCAAATTTCTAAGGCCAGTTAAAGGAAAAAGAAGGAGAAGATCTGGGCAGAGAAACACTAGTCAGAAAATAAGGCAAGAGAATATTTCCTAAATTTCTGAGAATCTAGGTGTTTATAAAATTGCTATAATTATCTGAGAAAACAATTTTGCATTTTTAGCTTGAAGGGAGTAAACATTCTCTTTCCACACCATGCAGGAACCTTCTTTACTGCCCTCATAAAAAGAGCTGATCTAGCACCTTACTGGGTTTTTCTATTAGTAATTGGAAACGTGCTGATTGATATAATTTTAGAAAGTTGTAATTGTTTGATACCATGTTGCATCAGAATCTGTCACTTTAGGTCTTCTGTTCCTTATTAAACAATGTCGGATCCATTTTTAAATTAATGGTCCCTTAAAGTTTAGTGTTTGATGTCTGAGATATGGTTGATCAGTACAGGGCTCTCTTCTGCTACATTTGTTTGTTTACACAGTCCCCAAGCACACTTGCTACTTTGGAAATAGGACCACACTATTTCATCACATTGACATTATACTCATTTTGATTTTTGTTCATGCATGCAGCTGATGGTGGTTTTCTAAGTCAATATTGAAGATTTTAACTTTTAATTTATTAAATTCCATCCTAAAGTGTTTCTGAGATAGCTACTTATTGTGGCCCAGAGTCGGTCCTTCCTGCTATGAGACCTATGTTACTTTGGGTCCTTCCTTTAAGCCTAGGGAAATTTATAAAAATCTTTTTTGCATTTCATCTGTTGGTTTATATAGACATGCTTTCTTATCTCTCTTTTTTGTTGCCTTCATAAATTTTATAAACATGACTTCTTCATTTTCTTTGGTATTACTGATTAAAATGTTGACTCAAATTCATTTTATAAAAAACCAAATAGTTGAGAGAACCAGTTGTACTTTCTTAAAAAATCAAAATCTTAAAATTTAGAACTATTATTCATAATGTCTTCATCTTTTCTGTTTTTAACTTTTACCTTTGTAAAGTGAAGGCATTGTACACTTATACTTTAGAAGGAAAAAATGAACTATTTTCTTGACAAACTTCATATTTTTAAAACTTTAAAAGTTAACTTTATATTTTTAATTGACAGCATACCTGGATAGCTACCACAGACTGGAGGTTTTGCATCAGGTCCCTTGCGCACTTGGAAAGATTAAAAGACACTCTTTACCCTTCTCTATCTTCTCCAAAGAGAACAGAGAAACATTGGACTAGCCTGGCCTTACTGGAATAATTTTAAGGCATTTGTCCAGTGAGTTTGACACTATGATGAATCATGAACTTAAAGATGAATTTGAAGGTAGGCTTGAACATGTAGAAGTAATATATATTTTTTTTAACTTCTGAATTTGTGGTTACAGTGCCTTTACTTAGGAAGAGAGATTGTCCTTTCGGTTCTGCAAATAATGCATTTGTTGTTGTTGTTGTTCCATTGGTTAACTTATTTTACATAAGACCAGTTTATCAGGAATAGCAGATAATACATTTAATATCAGGTAACAGAAATGTGAGAGTGATTTAAGTTACGTTAAAATATGAGCATCAGTGGCTTCAACACCATTCTACCACTGCCCAGATTCAGTCATGTCCTCCTGGGGACTCAGAAACACCTGCCCTTGGTAGCAGGCACCCTGATCTCATTCCTAGTTGTGGCCCCATGACTCCATTTTAGCCCTGCTGTGCCACAATAAAAATGTTTTGGAACTGATGGAAGACATGCCTATCTGAGCCTCTGATGGCAGACCACTGACCTTGGTCCTGAGTACAGATCCAGAAGTGTCCCTGAGACCCCCTACTTACTGTGGCTCAGAGTCAATCCTGCCTGCCAGCAGACCTGTGACACTCATCTGTGTCCATGGTAGCAAGCCAGCCAACCTCAGTTCCAACTATGGATCTTGAAGCAGCCCTATGAATTGGTTCCAGCCATGTTCTGCTGTGGTCCAGAAGAATTCTTTCCTACTCAGGGAACTAGTAAGAGACATACCCGTCCATGTTCCCAGTAATATGTCCCTCAATCTTAGATGTCACTGTGGTCTTTGAAGCAACCCTGTGATCAGGATTCAGCCTCTACCACAGAGGACCTGGAGGCAGTCCTACTCCCCACCTTCACAGGTCTCCGGTGAGAGCCATACTCATCTATGACCCTTGTAACAGTCCCACATCAGCCTTCAGAAACAAAAATAGCCCCTTGTCTTGGCTCCAGCACTGCTTAACCATGGTCCTAAAGTTAGATCTAGCTATCCGGAGATACAACAGGAAGCATGCCTGCTCTTGCCCCCAGTCATAGGCCATTGATAGACCTAACTCTGGACCCAGCAATAGCCACATGACCTGACTCCAGCCCCTCTTGACTATGGTCCTAGCAGTAGTCTCATCAGTTCAGGAATCCAACAAAAGAAAGTCTATACCTGCTGCAAACAGTCTGCAAAGACGAGAAGCGATATTGGCTTTTTAAAATACAAAGACTTTGACACAAAGCTATATGTGGATCCCCAAGAACCAGACAAAATATGACACCAGAGGAAACTAATCATTTCCAATAACTGATCCAAAAGAAATGAAGATTTATGAGTTGCTTGACAAAGAATTAAAATTGTTTTAAAGAAGTACACCAAGCTATAAGAGCATACAGATAGATAAAAAAAAAATCAGGCAAAGAATACAGAAATAAATCCAAGGGAAAGTCGGAATCATTAACTAAAAACAAACAAAACTCACAGAAAAATTCTGGAGGTGAAGAATATAATGAGTGAAATGAAAAATGCAATGTAATACTTCAACAGTAGACTTGATCAAGAGAAAGACTCTAGGATAAATTGAAGACAGGTGCCATTTTGTGAGAATGCAGGCCTCCACCAGACAACAAATCTGCCAATACCTTGATCTAGGACTTCTCTGTCTCTAAAACTGTGAGAAATAAATTTCTCTTGTTAATAACAACAAAACATGTCTGCTGTTTATACGCCTGAACAGACTAAGACAAGTATAGACCACATGGATTTAACAGACAGATAAAGAAAACTTCCTACTGAACAGCAAAAAGAATACATATTCTTCTCATGCACATGCAAGACATTCTTCATGATAGATTATGTATTAGTCAAAAAGCAAGTCTTAAAAATATTAAGAAGGTCAAAATTATTCCCAATATCTTTCCTAACATGAGTAGAATGAAACTAGAAATCAATAACAGTAAGAAACAGGAAAATTCATAAATATGCAGAAACAACACATTTCTTGAAAGCCAGTAAGTCAAAGTGGAGAGCAAAAGAGAATTTAACAAATCTCAAGACAAAAAGAACCACAACATACCAAAACTTATGAGATGCAGCAAAAGTAGTACTCAGAGGAAAATTTTTAGCAGTAAATGCTTACATTTAAAAAGATCTCAAACAATCTAACTCTACACATCAACAAAGTAGATTAAAAAAAACTAAGCCCACAGTTAACATGTGTGTCAGGTGAAAGGCAATAATAAATATAAGAGAAGAAAGAAATCAAATAGAGAATAGGGGAAAAAAAACAAAACAAAACTAAGCTTAATTTTTTTTTTAAAAAAATTGACAAATCTTTACCTATATTACATAGAGAAAGAGAGAGAAATAGGACTCAAATAAATAAAATCAGTAGTCAAAGAGGAGATACAGTGGAAGATTCAGAAATAAACCAGATTACAAACAACTATTGTAAATAATTATATGCTAAGTAGTAGAATAATATAGAAAATATGGACACATTCTTAGAAATGTGTGACCTACCAAATTGAATTAAGAATAAAAAGCCTGAACAAACCAATATAATGAAGTCGGATGAACCAGTAATCAGAACTGTCCCAACAGTGAAAAGTCCAGGACCACAGGTGAATCCTACCAAATCCTCAAAGAATTAAACTAATCCTTAGATTTTTTAGAAAGTAGAAGGGTGATCGTTTCCAAATTCATTTTAGGAGGGTATCATTACTCTGATAGCAAAGCCAGACAAAGACACCACAAGAAAACTGCAGGTAAGTATTCCGTATGAATGTAGACACAGAAATCCTCCATAAAATATTAGCAGATTGATTTCAACAGGAACTTTATTTTTTATTTTGTTGTTGTTGTTGTTGAGACAGTCTCACTATTTCATCCTCAGTAGACTACTGTGGCATCACAGCTCACAGCAACCTCAGACTCTTGGGCTTAAGCAATTGATTCTCTTGCCTCAACCTCCCAAGTAGCTGGGACTACCAACGCACACCACAACACGCCACAATGCCTGGCTATTTTTTTTGTTACAGTTGTCATTGTTGTTCAACTGGCCCAGGCCAGGTTCAAACCTGCCAGCTCTGGTGTATGTGGCTGGTGTCCTAGCCACTGAGCTACAGGTACTGAGCCTCAACAAAAACTTTAAAATACAGTAGTGTAGGCTCAGCGCCTGTGGCTCAACGGGCTAAGGCGCCAGCCACGTACACCTGAGCTGGCGGGTTCAAATCCAGCCCAGGCCTGCCAAACAACAATGATGGATGCAACCAAAAAATGGCCAAGTTGTGGCGGGCGCCTGTAGTCCCAGCTACTTGGGAGGCAGAGGCAGGAGACTCGCTTGAGCCCAGGAATTGGAGGTTGCTGTGAGCTATGATGCTACAGCACTTTATCCAGGGTGACATCTTGAGGCTTTGTGTCCAAAAAAAAAAAAAAAAATACAGTAGTGTATACCATCATTAAGTGAGATTTGTTCCTGGGATATAAGGATGATTCAACATGTCCAAATCAATTGGTATGATCCACCACATTAAAAAAAATGAGAAAGAACCCTACATCTTCATCTTAGTAGACATAGAAAAAGCATTTAATAAAAACTAATGTTCCTTCATGATTAAAATAATCAAGAAAATAAAGACAATATATGAAAAGCCTACAGATAATATCATTTTTTAGGGAGAAAACCGAAAGCTTTCCCTTGAAGATCTGGTACAAGGCAAAGATGCCCACTCTTTTTTTTTTTTTTTTTTGGAGACAGAGCCTCAAGCTGTCGCCCTGGGTAGAGTGCTGTGGCATCACAGCTCACAGCAACCTCATAATTCCTGGGCTCAAGCGAGTCTCCTGCCTCCACCTCCCAAGTAGCTGGGACTACAGGCGCCCACCACAACGCCCGGCCATTTTTTGGTTGCAGCCGTCATTGGTGTTTGGCGGGCCCGGGCTGGATTCGAACCTGCCAGCTCAGGTGTACGTGGCTGGCGCCTTAGCCCGTTGAGCCACAGGCGCCAAGCCAAGATGCCCACTCTTACTACAGCTGTTCAACACTATTACTGGAAGTCATTGTTGGACTGATTAGGTCAGAAAAAGAAATAAAAGATATCTCTAAAAAAGGAAAACATAAAATTATTTCTTTGCAGATGACATGATTATATATGTAGAAAACCTAAATTTTCTACAGAAAATCTGTTAAAACTAACAAACAAATTTAGTAAATTTGCAGGATGCAAATTCAACATACAAAACTCAGTTGTATTTCTATACACCAACAGTAAACTGTTTGAAAAGGAAGCAGTCCCATTCATAATAGCAACAAAAAGAATAGTAGTAACCATAACTAATGAGGTGGAAAACATATATACTGAAAATTAGGAAATACTGATGGAGGAAATTGAAGAAGACACAGATAAATGGAAACATATCCTGCATTCATAGACTGGAACCACACTACCCCAAATGATCTATCTACAGATTCAGTGCAATCCCTATAAAAATCCCAATGGCATTTGAAAAAGCAATTTAAAATTTATATGGAACTACAAAAGACCTCAAATAGCCCAACCAAATTTGAGCAAGAACAGCAAAGGTGGTAGAATATATCTTCCTGGAAAATGACCATATTTCCTTTAAAAAAAAAAAAAAGTCTCAAACAATACTGTAATCAGTTGCGAATTGAATGTGCTTTGTGTCAGAGAAAGTTCTTTGTATATTTACCAGTACATTACATAGAAGGGAGTGCCAGCTTTGGAGAACACACCTAACTCAACATTTAGTTATAGTACTCAGACTGCCAAGCAGTAGGTAATACAAGAACAGTGAGAACCATGATTAAGGACCTTGAGGAAATGTCTTGGGAAAGATTTGAGTAAATTTTAATTATAATAAAGAATACATAACCTTTGTGAAATCATCCCCTACTCCTTAAGGCAAATTTAGTAGTTTGTGTGTCTAAAGGCACATACATAATCTCTTAGAAAACTACTATTGTTTTCTTACTATGTTTTAAGTATCTCTCTTCCTTAGGGATAAGAATCTTAAATCTTTAGTACATAGATATTTGAATGAATAATGATCTACAATTGTCTAAAAATATAGATACGATATATTATCAGGCATAGAGTTGATAGGAAAAAAGTACTCTCCCACCACTCACAGTAATTTGCTAATGGAGGAATCTGTAGTTTTCCTATCTTTTACTGTGCTTTATAAAATTTAAGTAACATAAAAGTTGCATGCTTCCTGGAAAATTGAAAATAATGCCTGTGGCAACATTTGGGCTCTAGATCTAATTGCAAGATAATTTGAAAAGTTTAAAGATTTAGTTGTTTCCATAGGTATACATTTATTTAGGCTTCGTAGCTCCTTTTGAGATAATTTTAGCAGTTTATATGTATTTCCCTATAACATCATTCAGTACATCACAGTTTTCTAATAGGTCTAAAATATATGGCATTTTACTTTTAATATTTCCACATCTATAGATATAGCATCTGTCTATGCTTAGTTTTATAAATGCCTTAGTTTTCATAAAATTCTTTTTCAAAGACCCTACTCTTAGATTTATTAAGCCTACGTTATATATTTTATTATTCCCTTATTATTATTATTTTGAGACAGTCTCTCACTATATCACCCTCAGTAGAGTGCAGTGGTGTCACAGCTCACAGCAACCTGAAACTCCTGAGCTTAAGCAATTCTCTTACCTCAGCCTCCCAAGTAGCTGGGACTACAGGTGCCTGCCACAGCGCCTGACTTTTTGGTTGTAACTGTCTTTGCTGTTTGGCAGGCCCGGGCTGGGTTCAAACCCGCCAGCCCTGGTATATGTGGCTGGCGCTCCAGCCACTGAACGACAGGTGCCAGGCCGCCCTTATTTTTGTTAATTTCTTCACTTTGCTTAAGTTTGTTTTGTTTTCTGTATTATTGGGTGAGGCTACTTAAATCATTAGTTTTATTTTGTCAATAAAAGAGTTTTTTTTGTTGTTGTTTTTTGTGGAGACAGAGTCTCACTCTATCGCACTCGGTGGAGTGCTGTAGAGTCACAGCTCACAGCAACCTCCAGCTCTTGGGCTCAAGCAATTCTCTTGCCTCAGCCTCCCAAGTAGCTGGGACTATAGGCGCCCACCACAGCACCCGGCTAATTTTTGATGCAGTTCGGCCGGGGCCGGGTTTGAACCCGCAGCCCTCGGTATATGGGGTCGGCGCCCTACTCTCTGAGCCAAAGCTCTTATTATAATTTAGCTATAGCCTATGCATTTTGAGATGTGCTGTACTTATTACAGTTATTTCCAGAAATTCTTTTTTTTGAGACAGAGTTTTGAGCCTCTGTTTTCGAGGCTACAGCACAGTGGTATCACCATAGCTCAATGCAACCTCCTGCCTCAGCTTCCCTGGCTAATTTTTCTTTTTAGCAGAGGAGGGTCTCACCCTTGCTCAGATTGGTTTTAAACTCCTGAGCTGAGGCGATCCTCCTGCCTTAGCCTCCCAGAGTGTTAGGGTTATAGGTATGAACCACCACATTCAGCCAGAAATTCTTTATTTCAAAAGTTAAATTTATTTTTTGAGCGAAGAGTAACTTAGGAAAAGAAAGACAAACCTCTCTCCAGCTTATTCTCCCCTTGACTGATTTCATTACTTGCTGTATTACGTTTTATGCTCGTAATAATACTGCTGTATATTTTGTCATAGAATTACAGTACCTAACATTATTTGCCTTAACTTCTTAATTTTCTTCCTGGCCTATTTTATTATTTAATTGTGTGTCTGTTATTTCAAAGAATGCCTATAAAAACTTCTTGTGACAAGATAAAGCACATGAGGTTGAAGATTTATTTCTAGAACAGCAAATAAATCAATCATTCCTGAAAACATGTTCTTCTATGTTTTTCTTTTTTTTTTTCTTTGACACAGAGTCTCAAGCTGTCACCTGGGTAGAGTGCTAAGGTGTTACAGCTCACAGAAATCTCAAACTCTTGGGCTTAAGCAATTCTCTTGCCTCAGCCCTCAGGCTCCTGAGTAACTGGGACTACAGGCGCCTGCCACAATGCCTGGATATTTTTTTGTTGTAGTGGTCATTGTTGTTTTAGCTGGCTCCGGCGGGGTTCAAACCTGCCAGCCTGGTGTATGTGGCCAGCACCCCACCCACTGAGCTATAGGTGCTGCCTTATATGTTTATTTTATTCTTTTAGCTAAAGTTTTATTTTCCATAAATATTCTTCTGGATTTAATCCCCCTATTCACATATCCTTGAAGACGGGCTGACTCTCTTGTCCCCACAAGTGTATAATAGAATCTTCTGAGAATGTTCAAAACATTCTTTTAATGGGGCATTTAGAACATTATCACTGAAACATTTTTTTTTCTATTTGTTGACAATATTGCCTAAGCAATCAATTCCTGCCCTCCCTGTCCCTCCACTTGCCCCTCCCCCCTTTGCATCTCTTTGATTTGTCTTGGCCTCTAGTCCAGGTTCATAATTTGGTTTATGTCTGATTTCCTTTTTCAGCCCTTCAGCACACCTTGTTGAAGATTCTATCCCTTTGAAACCTCTGTATCTCCCAGTGACCCTTACCAATTTAATAAATTAGTTACTCTTGATAAAGTAGGTCCACTCTGAATGAGAAGCCAGGTGAGAAATGCTGCTACCCACAAGCATTCTGTTTGTTGAGTTTGTACATATTTCCTTTCCCCAGCACTGCTGCCTTTGGTTGCTTTGTGGTTAGATAGGACACGTATTTCTCCAAAGCCTTCCTTTCCTTTAGTCCTTCTGTTGTTCAGAAGGAGCAGGGCCTTTTGGCTGGGAAGACATCTTCCTTCTGTCACGGGGAGCCTGCCACGAGAGTATGGTGTTCAGATGGTGTTCCACAGCTGCTGAGTTTGTTGTTTCCATTGCCCCCTCATATGGTGCAGGGGTGGAGATCTTCCATTGCAAAGTCTCCTTTTTTCCTATTAGTTTTCTCCTGCTTTCCATACCTTCCAAGTAAGGGCATGATAGAGCAGTCAGTGAGGGGCTTTCTTATTTTCTACAGCAATCTACAACTGGCCTTAAATGAGGGGTTGTGCTTAAGCTCTTGGTGATGTATTTTAATGTGGATTCATCTATATTTTATCTAAAAATTATTCAAACTTTCTGCCTCTCAGTTGGCACTATTTCCTGATGTTTTAACACTAATGCAGGATATTTTCAAATTTTTGTTTTCCTTTGATTATTTAAATCGTTTACTGGGAAGAGTGCTTAGATATCTGTTCTCATGTTTCTACTTTTCTACAAGTTCTCCAGCCTAATTTAGTTCATGAACATGATGGAAATTAGTTTCTCAAATGGCTTTAATATTGGATACTGCTTTTGAGGAAATTTAAAATAGGAAGCAGCCTTTCAAGAAGAGAGAATAAATTATCAGCCAGTCTCACAAGAACAAAAATAAGCCAAATCTTACAGGTTTTGGGTAAGGTTTTTTTTTTAAATTACATTTCAAATTCAAGATGAACTCTTCAAGTGAAACTTCAGAGCTAAAAACTTTTAACTGATTAAGAATTGTAAGCATTAACATATGGGAGCTTATAAGGTCACTGAAAATTTTACATAAGTTTTGCTAGAAGAGGAAACTAGTAACTTTCATAAGATTCTCAAAAAGATCTCAAAGCTTAGTGTAAATGTATGGGGAAGTTAAGAGAAAAATTTACCATCTTAGGAGTTTCTAGTTTGGCTAATAAACTCAATTCCACAAGAAATCGCTTAAGCATACATGTGAAAACCTTAATCATGAGAGGAGAGTTATGTGAAGAACTGGAACTAGATTTGCTACAATTTGAAGTGCATCGAGAATAACCAACAGATTTTAACCTAGATTCAGTACTGCATACTTCCTCTGGTCTATATAGGGAAGAGGAAAAGAGCTTTAAAAGACAAATGGAGTGCACATTCAGTGTGTTTTGACCATTCTTTTCATTTTAGTGTTTGTATTAAGGGATCCTAAGAAGGAACTGAATTGAGTGGTCAGTATATCAACTCTGCTCCTCTGTGGTTTCAGAGGTGGAATGCGTCTGTCTCTTTCCTCTTAAGTCAACCTGTACTGCTATGGAAGTCACAATGCCCATGCCTTCCACTATGTAGCTAGACATTAGCAGAATAAATCAAGTTCACAGAGCTAGGAAAAGATAACTTAGAATATTTTCAAGGTAATTTTTTTGTTTTGGTGGGAACTGTCAGATGTCCATTGTGAACAATCAAAATGGTCAGCCCTGAGCAGGACTCTCCAACATACTCCTTTGAATTGTATTTTGAGTCCTCTGAAGAATCAATTTCCCAAATTGGGAAACTCTGGTTTTCTTATTTATTCTTATCATCTATTTTTCTTGCTTTTAAGTAAATTATAAAGGACACAAAGAGACTTGATCGATGTTTTATGTGCAAAAAGTTCAAGAATCTAATTAGGGCACCTTTATTTTGCCACTCTATCTTTTTTATATTCCTTGAATCTTTTCCAGCAAAAACTTTGCAGAGCATACTCGACTCTATTTATTACAGGCCATGAAGAAGAGCAAAACAGGGTGGGTAAAGGTATAGTGATAAGTAGGCAGTATTTCCAATTAATCTCCAAATTTGGGATCAAGTTAGCAAAAATTCTCGTCTTTGGTGTCTTCCTGCTTTTTTGACAAGGTAATTGGTGTAACAAAGAAGAAACAGCAGGAAACTTGGTTGATACCAATTAAAATAGTCTTTTTTCTAGTTATCAGACTTTTTTTGTTGGAATCATAACCCACAAAAATCTTCTCCCATTCTGAAGGCTGACTGTTTGCTTTACTTGTAGTGCCCTTAACTGTGCAGAGCTTTTAAGCTTGATCAAATCCCAGTAATATATTTTTGGTGCTGTGAGCTATGATGCCATAGCATTCTACCCAGGGAAACAAAGTGAAATTCTGTCTCAAAAAATAAAAGAACAAAAATAGATAAATAATTAAAATAAGAGGGTGAGGAAAGACCCCATATGGAATATAGATAGAAAAGGAAGAACCAAACCAAAAAAAGAGAAAAAAAAACCTTCTTCCACCAAAGAAGTAAACTAACAACCAATGCAATCTCAAATTCAAAAATTTAGTGCTTTAGAGTGAAAAAGGAATAAAGGGATAAAGCTATTAAATTTTAGCATGTGCTGGAAAACAAAGTACATGTCAGTTTAATTAAGTTTGATATTTAATGAAGTACAATGTGTGTAGCAGAAATACAAATGGATGCCTCTTGGATCGAATATATCGATCGAGGGAAACGTCTAGCAAAACCGAATGCACTGTGATAAATATCAACTTAAATATTTTTATACATTTACCTTTGGTATATATTCCAGCTATAAGTTATTTTACCAGGTTAAATAACTGACTAACTAATTGAGTCTAACTAATCATGCTTAAGTTTATTTCTGATTAACAGTATTTGAAGTTTGAATTTGTTCCAGGAAGAATCAAGTATATTGTATCAAAATGAGTCTTCAGCCAGATAGAAAGGAAATCTGAAATTTCTGTCCTTATACTGACCGAGATACTGTGGATGAGCCTGGAAATATAGCCCACCAACTTTGGTTTTTTTATGTTAAATTGTCAGCTGGATTGACTTCCAGAGCTAGAGGTCTAAATATTCTATGCCCTTTGACAGGTCCTTGGCTGATATGATATGCTTCCAACAACTGTCTTTTAACCAAAAATAGGATTTAGGCCAGGCTGGTTTGTCACAATGGGAATAGAGCAGAAATCTGGTAACAGATTTCTCTTAGTTCTCATGTGTTTCTTAGTGGAGTTGAAAATACATAATTTTACTCTTCCATAATGAAGATATTTTTGTAATAGAGGGTGTCTCTAAGAAAATTCAGAAATCTTAAACTTACAGCTAACCATGAAAGAACTATTTTAAACAGAAATAGTATAGGGGTGTAGAGGAATATGAGATCTACTGAAATTGAGAAGAGATGGTATTCAGCCCTCAGGCTTCTGTGAAGGACAGATAAAAGGTGAGCAAGGCAACAAAAAGGTCATTCAGATGACTGTTGTAGTAATTTAGGAGCAAGATAGGGTCAGTATGAGCTAATGGTAGTCAAGAGTGAGGACGTGGAAAAATAATTATGGATTCTGGAGATTTTAAGAAGTGCTTGGTGATTGATAGGTTGTTTGTATAAGAGAAGAAAGAAACACTCAAGGTTTCTTCTTAAGTAACTGGGTAAATGATGGTACCACACTCTCAGAGAGGGAATATAGAGGGCAAGTTTGGAGTGAAAGACCATTCAATTTTGTATATGTTGAGTTTGATGGGCCTGAGGGGCAGGCAGGTACAGATGACTCAGACACAATTGGAATTAGAATTGGAACTTTGCCTGATTAGAAGTAGAGAGCAGAGATTGATATGCTGCTCGAGAGCATAGAAGTAAAGTAGGTCATCCAGCAAATAGTTATCTCTATCTTTCTAGTCATCTCCTGGATCACCTACTTGATTTTCCTTTCCTTTTGCAGTCTCTAAATTGCAGGGTTTTTTAGGCCCCTGTCTTCAGCCAGCTTCTCTTAACTCCAGTCTTTCTTGAGATGATCTAATTCCGTCCTATGACTTTCAGTACCATTAATGAAAGGGCACAGATCAGTTATCTCTAACTTAGACCATTTACTGACTTTGTGACCTGTATAGCCAGCTTTCTTCCTAATATATCCACTGGAAAGTAATATGTTTTTAAACTGACCTTGTTCAAAACAGAAGTCTTAATTTTTCCATCAGTCATGTTACTCCCATTTACCTGTCACAATGAAAAGCAACATCATCAAACTTGTAGCTCAAGACACAACTAGGCATTTTCTTGGTTTCTTCACTTTCCTGTACTCCCTCACATCTAATCCATTACTAAGTTGTTTTGTTTCTGCCTCCACAGTGTATCCTAAATCCATCCTCTTCTCTCCATCATCCATCTCCACTACTGTCCCCTCGTCTATTACATTCTTTCTCTTGGATTACTGCAGTCTCAAAACTTATACTCTACTTTTTATGTTTTTAATTCATTGCTACATAACTATACAAAGTGATCTTTCAAAGTTTAGATCACATGATGTCACTACTTTACATATGATACTCTGAGGATTTACCATTTAAATAATAATACTAACACCTTATTTTATCTAGCATTTACATGCATCTAACTCATCTTAAAATCACTCCTCTTTCTCACTAAGAACTAACCAGAACAGGTTCTCTGTTCCTCAGTTATACCATGCTAATTTATGCTTCAGTCCCTTTTGCACTTCCTGTTCCCTCCAGCTATAACATTGTCTCCACACTACCCCCGCCACCCCACCCCCGCTCATCCTATCATTGACTTTTTCATTCAGTTCAGATAGATGTCAGAAGCTTAAGAGAGTGTTTCCTTCACTGCTCTATCTAAGTAGATATTTCCTTCATAACCCTTATCAATCTGAAATTGTCTTGTCAGTTTGGCTACTTGTTTATCTCAATAAAAGTTACCAATGAAGGAACCCAGATGATGTTGTTTGCCCCTAAATCTATAGAACTTAGAACAATATTTGACTACATGTAGTTACCTGATAAAAATAATTACTAGATGTCCAAAAACTGAAGAAAAGAGGGTCTAAGCCAGAACCCTGAGGTGAGTAGCATGTAAGGAATAAGTAGAGGAAGGGGAACTTGAAGGAACACTAAGAGAAATGAGAGACAGGGATACAAAGAACAAGCTGTCACTTAAGTGAGAGTGCCTTAACACAGGTCTTTTCTAGATGAAAAGAGAGTTCAGAGGAGGGCAACCTTCCTGGCTTCACAGGAACAGGCAAGGCTGTATGGAGGAGATGAATTTTTAAACGAACCTGTAAGAAGGAGTAAATGGAGGTACAGAGACAAAGACATAGAAAGTGGCTGCTAGCTTCAGGAATAGAGAATAATTCTATTTGTCCTTCATTTAATAATTAGAGTATTCCTTTCAAGGTTAGTGTGGTTATTAGATTAAAAAACAAAGACTCCATCAGGATTGCACAGTAAGTGGAAGAACAAGTTTAAATGCAGATTTATCTGACTACAAAGCCAACTTAAATCGCAGCGTGCCTCATATTCACATAAGTAACAGTATGTCCTGTCGGAAGGAGCTGCAACCAAGCAGGGTGGCACTAGAGAAAGATTTGATAATTCCCTTGATAGCCTCCAGAGAAATTGAAGTTGAAGATGAAATAACTATGTCAGCAATTTCTCTGTCCTGAAAAATGAAAATTTTCAAAATGTTAAATGCAGTTTTCCTCCAGTCAGGTAGTTAAGGCCAGTTTGCCCCCAAGTGTAATGAAGAACGAAGCTTCCTCCTTATCTTTTTCTTGTTCTTCTCGGCTACATCATCTATACAGATTACTCAATGTACCTTGTAGATTGAAGTAAGAACTAAACACTTCCAAAAGATTAAATTTAATGACAAAAATCAAACTAACAATAATTAGCTTTTGGTGTTGAATTGTGTTTTATGTGTTTAATAGCAGTTAAATATAAAAATTGACAACTTAAAAGTTTCATAGTGGGTGGCTAGATTGTTTACCTGTACCGGCCCATACTTGAGTATACACACACATTCACTTATTTTAAATCAGAGTACAATTATTCACTTGTGCATGCTAATTCAAATTAAATCAGAGTACAATTATTCACTTGTGCATGCTAATTCAAATTTAGGAGTCCCAACATTTTAGGAACTCAAATTGTGTATTTTCAGTCTGTGTTTTGTAGGACTGTCATCTCCAGCTTAAATGACATTACCAATTGAATTAATTGTAATAGTCTGTTTTAATTTCCTGTTTTTTCATTATTAAAATAGGTATTCAATTTCACATCTCTTTGCCTACT
Source organism: Arctocebus calabarensis (assembly GCA_963573935.1). Taxonomy (NCBI): domain Eukaryota; kingdom Metazoa; phylum Chordata; class Mammalia; order Primates; family Lorisidae; genus Arctocebus; species Arctocebus calabarensis. The sequence continues at coordinate 138,693 of CAUYON010040607.1, forward strand.
CACCAGAGGACTCCATAGGAGTTTTTATTTTACAAATGCATCTTTTCACCTACATTTGTTTTAATTGCATAAGCCAGTTTTGCAAACCCAACCTTAACTCTTCAACCCTTCTTCTGACATGGAAATGTACAAGTGAGATACAACATCATCCACAATGACTTTAAGACTGGAGCTCACTACTTATAAGCACACAAATGTAACCTGCTGAAGTTCGACAAGTCAAAACAGTTATTTGGTTATCCTAAGGTCAGGAAGGTGGAGTGGACTTAAGGGAAATTCTCATATTTTTATATATGTACAAAAGAGATAAAATCTAGAAAAGTATACTAAAATTTCTTTATGATCCAATTTTAATCAACTTCACTTTGAAATCTATGTGATTATGCATTAGAACTTGTACTGACAATCATGAATAGCCTTCTTAAAATAACACACTAATTTCTAACACATCCATACCCTCTTACTCTAAGATTTTACATATACCTACCCATTCTTTTTTTTTTTTAATAATTGAACAGTTTATTATGAATTAAATAAAGGTATGATATGATACAGTACAAGCAAGACACTCAAGATAGGTATAATAGTACTACTCACACAAAAACTTAAATTTCACCTCAAAAAAATCACAAGACAAAAGAGAAAGCAATTTCACTACAATAAAATAAGATATTTAATGCAAAGTACTAACTTTATTAACTCTACCTATCCTTAATCAAAGAGATTTCTTGCTATTTTAAGATTTTAAGATCTTTTTCTGTTATAAGTCTTCTTTCCATACATTTTCTTAAGCATTTCCCTTTAGTTAAGATGTTCTCTTACTGTAACTGAAGAAATTCTAAAAATCTTACCCAAATCTCTTCATTCTGATGACCCACCTATCCATGAGTGCCCATAGTGTTGTGTTTTTATAAGGCTGATGGTACATACCTTCTTATAACTCCATAATCAACCTGTGAGTTAGGTAAACACTCTCTGAGAGCACCAATAACCGATTGCCATGATGTTTATTCTGGCACCTGGTACAATACCAGCTACAGACCCAACAAATGAGTTGAACTATATTTTAAAGATATGCATGAAAAGTACACCATAAAATTCTGCCAGATAGAGCAGTGAAGGACAGGATGCCATCTTTTTACAGAAAATGCCACATGATACCTTTCTATATAATCTGATTTTCTTCAACTGAGTAGCATTTAAACTAAGAAGAATGGGTTATTTCAGAATCTCTGTAATAACATCTTATGTTCGCTTGCCAGACCATGGAATACATGTTCTAGAAAATTAATGAGATTTTTAAACTTCATGAAATTTGACTTTACCGAAAAGCCTAAATTCTTATTCAGCACATGATAATTTCAATTATTTAAAATTTAAATTAGCTAGGAAATACTTTTAAATGTTTATAGGATTGGTAGCTGTGTGGCAGGCTTCCAAAGTTGGAAATGCCTCTGAAGAAATATTTAGCCTTTGAAAGTATTTTGAATAGAGAAACAGAACGGAATACATTTTCCCAGCATTGCTTCAATAATGCCATTTTCATCATCATCTCATAGCATGAACTGCAGTAAAGATGAGATCAGCCAGATTTCTTTTTTTCTTAGCTGCAGTGACTTCACCATCCCTTCATGCTGCATCTTACCACAAAGAGAACATTTAAGCATGGGAAAGTGTTTGCTTTGATTTTGAGCTGGAATGCCTTCTCGATTCTGGAATTCTAACCCACAACCCCTTTCAGCAGAGTGGTGAATTTTTCTGCAATACCAGAAATGGGTGGCCTGAGTAACATTTTGACTGAAAGTCAATACCTTTGAATAGAGATATCTGACAATTCAGAGTCCTATTTTCTCCATGTGTAACTGAAGGAAATTTCCCATTAAGAGACTAACCATCAGCTCGGCACCTGTGGCTCAGTGGGCTAAGGCGCCAGCCACGTACACCTGAGCTGGCGGGTTCAAATCCAGCCCGGGCCCGGGCCTGCCAAACAACGACGGCTGTAACCAAAAAATGGCTGGGTGTTGTGGCAGGTGCCTGTGGTCCCAGCTACTTGGGAGGTAGAGGCAGGAGACTCGCTTGAGCCCAGGAATTGGACGTTGCTATGAGCTGTGATGCCATAGCACTCTATCCAGGGTGACAGCTTGAGGCTCTGTCTCAAAAAAAAAAAAAAGGAGACTAACCATCATTTCCTCCCACTTTGCTCTCCCCTCAGAGTTAATTCAGCATCACCATATTTTATGATCTTTACTATTAAACTGTGGGTTTAGAGGACTGCGTAAAACATTTCCATAAGGTGAATATTAGAGTTAGTGCCCCTAGAATTATGTTAACATTTGGAGGGAAGGAGGAAGGGGACAGGTAGAGTAAAAATAAATATTTCTAAAGCCAAAGACTAAAACAAAATGAATGTTTCATGTGTGTTTACATCACTGTAATTCTTTGGTCAGAGGAAGGAGAGTTCAAAGGAAATATTGCTTGAATTTTGATCAAAGTCCTTTCATGAAAATTTTGGTCCTCTGGTTATGATAGTTCTATAACCTTTATGAGTTAATCTGAGAAATTCTTTGTCCTAATTCAGTGCTTGTTTTAACTAGTGGACTTATCTTGTGATGTCATATTTATAAGATGGCAGCTAAAATCTGAGTTCTCACAGCCACTACAAAGTGGACAAGATAAAGGAGGAAAAGGAAAAGCTACAACTTGTGCACACGTGGTTTTAGGACATTTTAAGTACACACGTATATTGCTTAAGATTTACATTTATAAACCATATTCAACTATAATTGAAGTGTAAAAATAATGATTTGCTACAGGATAAGGCAAAAAAATTATATAATATTTTCTAATAGTTTTTTCCTCTAGAAAATTTTATTTTTATCTATAAAAAATGCCATGAACATGGATCATTCACTGATTAATTTGAAGCTGTTTTCAAACAAAAAGCAACTTCATTGCTTAGCAGATTTAGTTATAGTCTTGATAACAGATATATAGCTATGTATGTTAGACAAACTGTGAGCCACATCAGTCTGACATGCATCACTCAATGTGAATTTATGATATCACCTGAGTTTAAGATTGTATAGAGATTTCTTTGCAGGTAATCAGGTCTTATTTTGAATTCTAATACAGACATATATAGAGGTGTATTTTTTGTTTTTCAAGTGTAGATTCACTGAGTTTACAATCTTTTTTTTTTTTTTTTTTTGAGAAAGAATCTGTCTCTGGCCAAGTGGCCTGTGCTAGAGTACATCATTGCTCCCTGCAGCCTCAAACTTCTAGACTCAGGCAATTCTCCTGCCTCTAGATTAGCTGGGACTACAGACATGCGCCACCATGCCCAGCTGACTTTTTTCTTTTTTATAGTGGCCTGACTCTTGGTCAGGCTGTTCTTGAATGCCTGGCCTCAAGCAGTCCTCCCACCTCAGCCTCCCAGAGTGCTAGTATTAACAAGCATGACCCACTGTGCCCATGGACAGTCTTAATATTTTTTTTTCTCCATGCATACCCTATGAAGATATGTATCAGTGCTATGCAACATTAAAGGAGCAGTCACCCAGATTACACCTTCTGAGCAGACCTTTCTCTTTCCTTCAAAGACAAAACTTTTGGTGGTCTATTTAATAGCACATAGCAGAAAAAGCAGTAGCAATTTTCTGTGTGTTTGGGCAAAAATACAGTTACATAGGATAGTTTAATGAGTAATAAAATTTTCTGCTGAAAATTGGAATTTTCATGTTTGGCAATCATTTTATTCTTAAAACTATGCATTAGTATTGTTCTGTATTGCTTTCAACACAAGTGCTGAAGATCCTAGTCAGTGTAATCCACAGCATATTTGGAAGTATTAAAAGAAAACAAGGATTTTGTAGTCGTGTTATAAAAAGTTTGTTTACTTCAAGGCTGATGAACTCTTGATAATATGTTCTCTTTAAATATGTGAGCATAGTGGCACAGTGGCATCTGTTTTTTCTCTACTCTAATGTGAACATTAATATTTAGAAAGTAATGATAAAAAGCTATTTCTATTACTATTTTACTCAATATTACCTTTAACAACAACAACAAACAAACAACAAAAAAAACAGAATCTCTGTCACCTGAGCTAGAGTGCCATGGCATCAGCCTAGTTCACGGCAACCTGAAACCCCTGGGTTCAAGTGATCCTGCCTTAACCTCCTAAGGAGCTGCAACTATAGTTACTCACCCAGCAACATACCTGGCAAATTTTTCAATTTTTATTTTATTTTATATTTTTAGTTTTTGGAGACAGAGTTTTACATTGTTGCCTTCAGTAGACTATCATGGCATCATAGCTCATAGCAACCTCAAACTCTTGGCTCAAATGATCCTCTTGCTTCAGCCCTCTGAGTAGCTGGGACTATAGGTCCCCATCACAAAGTCCAACTATTTTTTAGAGATGAAGGTCTCACTCTTGCTCAGGGTAGTCTTGAACTCCTGAGCGCAAGCAATCCACCCATCTCAACCTCCAGAGTGCTAGGATTATAGGCCTGAGCCATTATCCCCAGCCTGAATTCTTGATATTGCTATAGTTTCTCAACTCTAATCTGGTTTTATTTTTATTATTGATACTTATATAAAATCTTACCTAATATCAATCCATAATAGTTTCTGTGATCTGAAATTGAACTGTCAAGAGTGATTTTCTTACTGTGGGAGGTATAAATTTAGAGATCACAAAGGGTATGTTTACACGATTTAATTATGAAACTAAATTCTCATTTGTCTTTAAAATAGTGTTTATGTGATGAAAATCACTTTTGGCATGAACTAAATAATTGCTACTCAACTGCTTATCAAGAAAAATTAAAGTTAATATTTAATCATAATGTTATGAGTTATGGTTCCAAAATCCCTTTACAGGTTTGAGATTTTGGAACTACTAACTACTTCTGAGTATTTTCATAAGACAGAAGAAATTTTGAGCTAAAAGCAAGAAACTTTCCTAAGGAATAGCCTGAATAATTAAAACAGTAATATAATTTAAAGAAAAGACAAGGAATAAGTTTAATTTGACGCTCAAGGAAGACTTGCAGATATGCGTATTTTTAACCTTTGCAGATGAAATAATCTTTCCCTCTAACTGGTGATAGGAAGTTGTACTGTCCTAGTCTACAGGTCCTCATCCATGCTTCAAGATTTATGCACATATTTAAAATGCATAAAATATCACATAACACACCAGTGTTAGGGTTTTCCAATGTGTGCTGTTCAATGGAAATACTGATTTTACAGGGGGTTGTGTAAACTATGATTCTCTACAAAGCCATGTCTAGGAAGCACCTTTTAAGAGATCCCAGGGTCATAATAAGGCTTCGAGGCCATACACTAAAGAAAATGTTAAGTTTATTTTTAACAAATTATTCCAAACACATTTGAGCCCAGAACTCATTCTCCCTCATCCTGGCCTTCACTTTTAAAAATTATACACTGATAGCCCATAGAACTAGTGTTCCATAAATTGATAGCACATATAATGTGACACCCACACATTAGAATACATCTGTAGTTTATTAGCACTGCACTTATAAAGAGGTGAGACAGGCATATGAAAAAGACATTCTTTTAGGGTGGACACCACTGCCCAGAATATGCTCCTTAATGTTAGACATCTGGAAACCCAATTTTATCTTTCCCTTGGAATTGATTGGATGGAGGAAAATTAAATTTTTTTAATTAAACTTACATGAGATTAATGTTTAAACAAAATTATACATTTATCAAGTAATGACCAAGAATTCCCATGTCTAATTATTGAAATATGATTTATGTCCACTGTCTAGGGTATTTGCATTAAGGACATACAATGTTTCTTGGAGATAGAGTCACAGGAATCTTTTGTTGTCTAGACTTCATTGGAGAAAGTTTCTTAACCATTCCTGCCCCAGAGAAGAAGTTACTTGCCTCGTTATCAGATTGGCCAATCCTGAGTTTCTTTCCTGGGCCAGTACTGATAAGGAACTCCACATCTGTGCTGAACTGATCATCCATGTCTGTTTGTACTTTGTCTTAGAAGCTAGACAGGACTGCAATTGATATCTGCCTTTTCCTCATGTTAGCTATGCCAACCCACTTTACTCTTTTACCTTCTGTTTAATGATATGTAAAATCACATCGTTCAAGCCAAAAGTAGTCTTTGTGATGACTTATGTCAATGACATCCTAGTAGATCTTTACCACTGCCAGTTTTATTTAGAGAATCATAGAAATTTGAAACTCATGAAGACCTTAGAAATAATCATTTTCATTTCCTTTATATTATAGATTTTTTTTAAAAAAAATCAAGATGGGAAAGGTTGTTTATTTGCTCATCAGCCCACATTTGGAACTAAAACTCAGCTTTCTTGTTTTGATTAGCTGTTCTTCTGTGTAAATGTCCTGTCTTGCCAAATAAACACTTTAATCTTAAAGACAGATGCCATATTTTATACTACATCTGGATCCCATAGGTTAGTCTCAAGAACCTTTTGTAAGAAAAAAGTTTTTTAGAGTCATTCTGTTTCTATTTGACACGATCTAAAATGGGCTATGTAATGTTGAGTGATCCTGAAATGTTTATCAGCTCCTTTAAGATCAGGGAAGAAATGATAATCTTTGTAATGTATAGAAGCATTAATACAAGGTAGCCATAAAGTTCCTGTGCAGTTTAAAATAGATAGCTATTTTAGATAACCCTGTAATCAGAGAGTGCCAAAACATGAACACACATTTTAAGAAAGGAAAAACGTAGATTGAAGTTGTAAGATTTAAGTCACATTTGACTTCTGCAATTACAATCGGTGCTCAAATGTGATTTATATTCATCTTTTGTTATCAGTATCTATTATTATAATTTTAATACAGTTTTTTCTTTCCTAAGATGTGTACACATTTTTTTAGCACCCTCTGCATATTTCTGATGAATATGTGGTTATATGATGCTCCTTGAAAGCCGCTATGTAGTTGAAGTTTCTTATTTTCCTAATACTTTATCTATTAGAGAATTTCTTTTACTTTTTTCCCTTCTGGCTGCACTAAAATAATTTTATTTGTATTATGAAACAGTGTTGGCAGTTCTTTAGGATGGGCACATAGTGCAGTTTTTGGGGGGGGTTTTTTGCAATTTTTGGCTGGGGCTGGGTTTGAACTCACCACTTCCGGCATATGGGGCCTGCGTCCTACTCCTTTGAGCCACAGGCACTGCCCAAGTATTTTAATTTGATAGCCCATTGATGGGCAATTGATTTAATGGCACCAATCTTTAAGTAGAATATTCATCTTATCCTCAAGAATAACTTGGTAACCAAAACATGATAATTGCTAATTGTTGCAAAATAGGAAGAAGAAACATTACTAGGTTGTCATGGTAACTCTAGTCCATCAGGACTAGATCAGTATGAAGATGGAACTGTTGAAGTTTGTACAAAACCTTTTCAGCAACACTGATGACATGCCTTTTGAGGTAGTGGTAGGGAATGAAAAACATCTTTGAAAAGGAGATTTTATGGATACATTATAGTGCATAATTGCCAAAATGGCTGTGTTGCAAGGATCCCCTGGCATAGAGCTTTTTGATAAAATGTTAGGTATGTTATAAAGTTAGTTTTAACTTAATATTTTAGATCCCCTTGGGGATTTGACAACTCAGTTGACTCCAATAGAGTTAACATCTACATTCGGACAGTTTAGAGGGGGTTGTTCTTGATTTTAGGGCTGCAATCAAAGATAGTAAGTATATCCAACAATATGCATTGACGAATTAAAATTACCTTGGTGAAGTAGATGTTTATTATACAATTTGGCTTCGAGAATTTGTTCCATCTCACCATCTTAATGAGATTTACTCTGATTAAATAACCATCTCTAATACTCTTGATTCCCCACAAGCTGGCTTATGCATATTTATTTTTCCCTTACCACTCAACTCCTTCTTAGCATGTGACACAATTTACTTCCTAATTATATTTATTGTTTATTGGTTTATTGTTTCTCACCTCATTAGAATATGGGTCCCAAGAGAATAGAGGTGTTCTCTCTTTTGTTCAGTGATACATTCCTAGTGGCTACCACAGTGTATGGCACCTGAAGTATGGTCAATAAGTATTTGTTGAATGAGCACTTGTACAGGTAATTTTTATAAAAAAACACTATAACATTATAAAAAACATAATAAAAAAAACACTGAATGATTATGAACCCTGCTAGGAATTATAAAATTCTTACATAGAGTAAGTGCTATTTTGTTGGATTTACTGGAAAAATCATACCTCGAGGTAAAAAATGAAAGTATTTGTTTTTCTTTAACTACCTCTGAAATATACTATGTTAATCTCCCTTTCTCCATTCTCCCATGGGTGTATTCTTGATCAATTGCCATAATTTTTGCAGCACCTTTTGGTTATTAGAACAACTTTATTTCAATCTTTGAAATTTCAGTACTGTTCATTTTAAAACTCCCCACTGAAGCCCAAGTTGATGTTCTTCCTCTAGCACAGGTTTAAACTTTGGCTCCAACACTTGTTATTGAGTAGGCATACTCACTCTCAATGCCTTCCTTTCTGTCAAGGACCAGCACTAGGAGATTGGGCAGGACTGAGGAAGCATAGAGAGGAGCTTGGGACTCCTTATATTACCAAACAAGGCTGCAAGACTTTAGATGTTGCTATGTTTGTACCAAGCAATGGCTGGCTACTGGGTATGCTCTGTGGGTGCAGCACCCATATATTGGAGGATTCTTCAGAGAGGCCTACAGGGACACTAATGGCACAGCTATATGAGAGGTCCATCTCCCCTTCATCTCTCCATCACTACACCCACGTTAGCTTTGCCCACCAAGTCCACCCCATAGTCTCTTCTGCTGGGGTATCCTTACTCCCTAAACCAATTTCAGATAGGGTATGTGAATGATCAAGATCAAAAGTTTAATAGTTTTGAGGGTCAGGCACAATGGCTCACATCTGTAATCTCAGCACTCTAGAAGGCCAAGGTGGGTGAATCACCTGAGCTCAGGAGTTCAAGACCAGCCTGAGCAAGAGTGAGACCCCAGCTACTCTGGAGGCTGAGGCAAGAGGATCACTTGAGCCCAAGAGTTTGAGGCTGCTGTAAGCTATGACATCATAGCACTCAACAGAGGGCAACAAAATGAGACTCTGTCTCAAAAAAAAAAAAAAGTTCCGTAGAACTTTTCTTGGTCATATAGTTCTTGAATGATTTTTTCTTTTTTTTTTAAAGTGAAATTTGTAAGCACTGGATAATGTATATCCTAGTCGGTATATCCTAGACAGTGTCCCAGTGAGGACAACCAGCTTGCAATTATCTATTCTACTATTAAAAGTGGACTGAGATTGAAAAATATGAATATTTTTAATAATTTATAAGGAAAAAATGATGCCTGTGACAAATTACATTTCTAATTATGTTTGGTAATCTTTTTCTTTGGCACATATTGGTTTGGTGAGACTTGGAGAGAGGCTAGGAATAAACCCAAATGCAAGAAACAATTCCAGGATTAAATAGATACCTGGATGACAGCAATCTGACAAAAGGTCCTGCACATGTGACAAAATGGGAACTACTTGTATGACTTGGTTTGTAAACTCTAAGCACATTTACTTCTATAACTGCCAGGTGTCCTCACATCTTAAACACAGGGCTCTGTCTCTCATCTTCAGTTGGCATTTCCTCTGAATTCCCCTCCCTCAAATAATGTATCCTTTATTAAGTTTTGTCTGTACTGTTATTTGAAGATAAGAAACACATTTAAAACATCCAACTTACCTAGAATTGTGAAGAAGCTGACAGAGCCTTCCCTCGAAGCATGGCGTACCACAGGAGCAAGGCATGTGCTGTGCAGGTGCAGCTGTTTGTCTGAGGAACACGCTTTCAGAAATACCAGAACTTTCTCTGAGGAGATTGACATACTTAGGCGTTCACTGGTCCTTTTTTAAGAGATTTGAAGTACATCTTTGCAGGTTTCTTAATAAGATTGAAAGTTCTTACTTTCAATGATGGGAAATACAAAAGTCAGATTTGCCATAAAGATATTAACTTACCTCACATTCTTCCTACTTAATCTACTGTAAAACATTATATTCCAAGTTTAACATGTAGATTTGACATTGAAAAAATATGTTTTGGGTTGATTGACCCTGTTTTTCTTTAAAACTGTAGCTTTAATATTAGTTTAAATATTAATGTTTGTATTAAAGTAATGAAGAATAGTTCTTCATTTCATAAGTAATGTCCTATAAAAAAACATTGGTTACTCCAAGTGCGAAACATAGCAATCATCACAATATTATTAAGTAAAGTCAAAGTAAATGGAGGAAATTTGGTGATACAGAAGACCAGAATTTACAACATTTGGTTAGGATTTTAGAGCACCATGTACAGAGAAATTCAGTAGACAATAATGAGGTCCATTGCTCTGCCCCCTTCATTTAAAGTATATAATTGACTTCATTTAAAGTATATAATTGACAAATTATGTCCCATTTTGGAAGAGTCTAAAATACTTTTGGATAATAGAGACATCTATGAAAGAGGTATAATCAAATTTATCAACTTTATTGACTGTTTTTCATGTCAAGACATAATTAATTCCTTACACCCTGAATTACCGGTGGGGCAAAGACTGAAAGTGACAGAGGGAGACACTGATTGCCCTGATATGCTGAAACACATTGACTTTGGTAGATATGGCCCCCACAAATAACCAGTCTTGAGTATGAATATTTACCCCCACCAATCTGAACATATCAATAAACAGGACTCATCTGATGGTAGAGTATTTATATGCAGGACTAGAACATGCAGTTAAAGGGTTTTTATAGGAAAAATAATTGACTAACATATAGCATGCCAGCTATACAAATCTATAAATTTATTCTTTTGTCCTCTTGAAAAAAACTGACATGAAATTTAAATGGTGTATCTTTTTTTCTCTTAGAGCAGTAAAAAATACACCACCTACAAAACGAGTAAACCAGATAATAAAACAAAAGCAAAAACAAAAAGCCCACTTCACAAGTTTTGAGCATCCTCTATAGCTCTACGTGGTAAAATATAGCTACCATTCTTGAGTGATCCAAAAAGAGTCAAATGGTGTTGAGCTAAATTACAACCCTAAATGCACATTGGTGAAATGAGATGCTGATCCATTTGCACGCTAATGTGCTATTTTTAAGTCATGCATCATAGCATCTTCAAAGAGGCCTGTCATAATTATGATGGATTAGACTGCAGAGTCAGTCCTAGATGCAGTAATTGTTTCACAGATGCTGCCGATGCAGCTTGAATTTATAATAAATGATTGCCAGCAAGGCAGGAGAAGGCGCAAAATCAAATATCAAAGGAAAACTGCTGTGGCTAAAACCTGTTTTGGTCTTAGGAAACAAATATGTTTGCTCCCAGTCAAAACCAGTATTTTCAACTGAGATAAATGTGCTTCATAAAAGCGTACTCGTCTGACAGAAGATAAAGGTTTCCATAATTGGCATCTCTTTCTCCCCCTTGCATGTGTGCATACATGCTCTCTCTCAACTCTGGAAAAATTATTTTGGAGCATTAGCTGAAATCAGGGAATGACCATAAGATAATTATTGCACATTCCTATTTATGTTAAATTACCTGGTTATAATTTGACCTTTATAATTTCCAAATTAAAAAGAAAATTGATGGTATTTATAATAAGTAGAACTACTGCTTTTCCTTTCTCAGAAGACCATGCTTTATAAGGAATATTAGACTATAAGAATAAGAAGATAGGCATAAATAATATGACTAGTTATTTTTCTTTCAATGCAATTTAATTAATGTTTGTCACTTAGGTAAATAATTTCTAAAACTGCCTTTTACCCAATTTTTAAAAATGCCAAAGCTAGTTTTATAATTCAAATGTTGTATTTTTATTCATTCTCAAAATTTAATTCACCTTGTTGCCTTTTTGCTAAACCTTTAGGAAAAAAAACTCTTGCTTTACCATGTAATCAAAACTCCTGTTATGTGTAATTAGAATAAAGAGCTAGTTACATTTTGATCAGCAAAGATTCTGTTATAATATAGCAGATTAAATATGCGATGTCTTTTTCTAGGCTAAGGGTTCAATAATCAGAAAAGTTTCTGTAAGCCATTTGTTGAATATAACTGGTTTTTTTAATTGCACGAAATTTTACATTGCCTCTTCTGTATCTGTTGACTACTGGCATACATTTCTACTTAAGTCACTAATTATTTTGCCTTAGTAATATCGACAGATATCTTCTATGGACTTTCACTGTCAATATTTTAAAACTGACTCTGACTTAATGCAATATGTTTTTCTTTCTTATCAAGGGAAGAAAAAAATGAAGTTAAATTTTCTGTGATTTGGGTGGATGGTATGGAGACATTGGCAATGAGAAGTGCTCTTCCCCTCTCTTGTCCTCCCTGTGCACTTGAACTGTCAACTTAACCACGGTCTAGGACAGTGGAGAATGTATGTGTTTTTGCAATAACACTACACCGCAGCAGCACTTGTACTGACCAGGGATTCAACTACCACTTGACTAGGTAACTGAACTCTAGTTCTCTCAGTAACATTACCAGGGAGAGCTATAAATTTTCTTCAAATATTTAGAGAAAAAAATCATCATCAATCCAACATCTAAAAGGATCAGAATAATTCTGTGGCACCTTCAAATTCTCAGTCCTAAATAGTAACATTTTCTTTTTTTTCCTACCCCAAGCCACATAAAGAAATGATGCCTGGATTTGGCAAAATACCTTTTGTCATGTTAATAATTACAAGCCTACAGATATTGTAAAAGGAAATAAAATTTCGTGAACTTCCAAATTTATTATGCCAAAGGGGAAGTTAAGTCCCAGAGACTGAGTCACACAGCTTCTTTACAATGCTACTTCATTGATTAACGCTCTTCCTCATTGTTCTTGTTCTATCAATGACTAGACACAGGAGCAGACCTCCCTACTTCTGATCACTAATTTTTATTACAGATTAACTGCCTCCTTTATTGTTCTATGCCTAACTCAGACCAGTTGGTGTTTAGGACCCAAGGACAATTACATGTTTAGTGTAAAATGTTTTGTTTTTGTTTGAGATAGTCTCACCTCTGTTGCCCCAGGCTAGAGTGTGGTGGTCTCAGCCTAACTCACAGCAACTTCAGACTTCTGGGCTCAACCAGTCCTCCTGCCATAGCCTCCCCAGTAGCTGGGACTATAGGAGCTTGCCACAATGCCCAGCTAATTTTTTCTTAAAATGTTAAATATACCTTGTTCCCAAAAGAAAAAGACCACCTGAACTAATCAGATTGATGTTACTATACATTAAGCCTTTAATAAAATTAGAATTCTGCTTAACTTCCCTAAACTTTATTTATATAAAGACAGTACCAAACCTCTACACTTCAAAGCACCCAATTCCATTTTTAGAGCCTGGGCTTCCTGGGCAGCTATCCTTAAACTTTGCGCTTAAGCTCCCTTTAAACTAGATACTGACTTTTAATTATCTGGGGTTGACACATGTAACTAAACTACATGATTTAGATGCTGGGTTGATGATGATTTTTTTTTTTTTCTGTCTAAAATATTTGAGGGTGATTTATAGATCTCCCTTATTTTTTAGTCCTAAGCCTGGGGGAAAAAAAAAAAGCCCAAATGTTGCAAAGTGTGAATATAATAGCAATACTTACTCCCTAAATTATGCATTTTTCTTATTATTTTGAGGTAGGAAGAGCTTCAAAGAGCTTCCAGAGTGCCCAGGCTTAGGCTAGGTAAGAAGCACTATTTTGATGGTTAGCCTTGGGCAAATTTCTCAGTTTGCATCTATAAAATGAGAAATGGAACTAGATTTTTCCTGATACTCTGAAATATTTTATACATTGTTAGGCTAATCATATGTTATCCCTCATATTTGAATGTCATTTTAAAATTTCTTATCCTGGCTCGGCGCCTGTGGCTCAGCGGGTTAAGGCGCCAGCCACGTACACCTGAACTGGCGGGTTTGAATCCAGCCTGGGCCCGCCAAACAATGACGGCTGCAACCAAAAAATGGCCGGGCGTCGTGGCGGGCGCCTGTGGTCCCAGCTACTTGGGAGGCAGAGGCAAGAGACTCACTTGAGCCCAGGAATTGGAGGTTGCTGTGAGCTGTGATGCCACAGCGCTCTATCCAGGGTGACAGCTTGAGGCTCTGTCTCAAAAAAAAAAAAAAAAATTCCTTATCCTTGCAAAGGTCAGAATGCTATTTGGTAATTTTTTGAGTATGAGCTCTTTGTCTAGTATAATTCTGGAAATAAGAAAGTATATCAAAACAAGATGGTGTGTATTTGATCTCAGGG
>CAUYON010040608.1:0-22315 GCA_963573935.1 Arctocebus calabarensis
GGAGGCGGAGGCAGGAGACTCGCTTGAGCCCAGGAATTGGAGGTTGCTGTGAGCTGTAATGCCATGACACTCTACCCAGGGTGACAGCTTGAGGCTCTGTCTCAAAAAAAAAAAAAAAAGGATATAGTTACAAAAAGTTATATTTAGAAAGAGCGTATAACATGGTGATAATGTATTTGTTATACTATCAAATGACAAAAAAAAAAACAAAACACATAACTATGTACACAATAAAACAAATCAAGTTTTAAAAAAGGTATAGGGAAAGAAAACAACAAAATGTTGGCATTTATCTCTAGGTAGTAGAATTATGAATGATTTTTATTTATTCACTTGTATTTTCTTTTTTCTTTCTTTTTTTTTTTTTTTTTTTTTTGAGACAGAGCCTCAAGCTGTCATCTTGGGTAGTATGCCATAGCATCACAGCTCACAGCAACCTCCAATTCCTGGGCTCAGACGAGTCTCCTGCCTCCACCTCCCAAGTAGCTGGGACTACAGGCGCCCGCCACAACGCCCGGCCATTTTTTGGTTGCAGCCGTTATTGTTGTTTGGCCGGCTCCGCTGGATTCAAACCTGCCAGCTCAGGTGTATGTGGCTGGCGCCTTAGCCCGCTGAGTCACAGGTGCCAAGCCCACTTGTATTTTCTATAAAGAGCACATACTACTTCTATAGTTAGCATTAGTCTAAGATTAGGAGTACAGTCTCTAGAACCAGCCTCCCTGAGTTCAAATCCTGATAGCAAATTCTGACTCAGATTATTTATCTATAGAACAGGGATAGTAGGGGCACCTACTTTAAAGGCTAGTTATAAAGAAATATTAGCTTTAAAACGTAAAGCTCTTAGAATAACACTGTGCGTAATAAGTGCTTAGCTATACATGAATTTGAACAAAAATCCAGTGTGATTACTGACCCTGCATTGTTTAGGCCTGTGGTGCTTGGTGCCATCAGTGCTACTTTGACCCCAGAAAGTACCAGAGAAGTGAAAATATGACCAACAAGTTCTACAACCCACTTGAGCAGAAGCCCAAAGTAACAACATCAAACAAACAAAAAAGCTAAAATTCATTTAACATAATAGATAAAAAGGCTTGCTGAGAGAAGTTAATATTACTAGTTATTAGTTTCCTAGTCTCTAACCAGAAGACTAACTGGAAAGTGCTATTCGAGTGACAAGATGAATAAAAGCAGTCACTCATTTAGAAATAAAGAGAAGGGAAAGACAGCTGTTACCAGGTGAGTCTAAAGGTACAAAAGAGGCTGGACATGGTGGCTCATGCATGTAATCCTAGGACTCTGGGAGGCTGAGGTGGGTGAATTGCTTGAGCTCAGGAGTGCAAAACTAGCTTCAGCAACTGTGCAAAACCAGCCTCAGCAACGTGAGACCCCATCTCTACTAAAAATGGAAAAACTAGCTGTGTGTTGTGGTGGATGCTTGTAATCTCAGCTACTCTGGAGGCTAACCAAGAGGATTACTTGAGTCTAAGAGTTTAAGGTTGCTGTGAGGTATGACAGCACAGCACTCTACCCTAGGACCAATAAGTGAGACTCTGTCTCAAAAAAAAATAAAAATAGGCTCAGCCTATTGGATTGGAACCTGAGCTGGCGGGTTCCAATCCTGCCCGAGCCCGCCAAACAACAATGACGGCTGCAATCAAAAAATGGCCGGGCATTCTGGGGGGCGCCTGTAGTCCCAGCTACTTGGGAGGCGGAGGCAGGAGGCTCGTCTGAGCCCAGGAATTGGAGGTTGCTGTGAGCTATGATGCCACAGCACTCTATCCAGGGGGACAACTTGAGGCTCTGTCTCAAAAAAAATAAAAATAAAAATAAACAAATATATAAATAAATAAAGTGACAGAAGATAAAAGTAAGGCAGAGAAGATGCACCTGTTTGCCCTCTATGAAATTACCCTCTCAGCTGGGAGCCACCTAGGGCAGAGGCCTCAGCCAGCACATGACTCCCCAGTGGGTGATGAGCCAATGCAGCAGATCAGCCACCCTCATCTCGTCTCCAGTTCCTTCTTCTCTTCCATATGTCTGGCAATGCCCCTCTGAGAAGAAGAGGGAGCAGTGCAGCCAGAAGCAGAGCTGAGACTTTACTGTGAGGACACCCTTGGACGAGCCCTCCCGCTGAAGGCTGAGGATCTCTGCCTGAGGTCTCACAAAGCAGGAAGCAGTATTACACCAGCCTTCACAGCGGTATTCACACTCTGAATAACTGGTCTAAGCATTACCAAGCAGATGCCTGGAGGTAAGGTGGGGAGGCCAATATACCAAACTTCGATAGACTCTGCAGCCTGGGACCCACACCCTTTTCATGCTTATGAGTACATGCGCTGCCACAACGAGGACACCTGATCTATCTGCAGGCTATTTTGAGGCTGGTGGGGTGTCTAGACTTCCAAGAGGGGATTTGAGCATAATGAATACCCTGCTGGTGATCTATGTCATAAGTATTCAGGATGGCAGACGCCCTGGAACTAGTTTTCACTTTGCAAACAGCCAGGGATAAGCCTATTGAGCATTCTATTCTATAGCATTGCTCCTGGTGTCATAGTGAGGAGGCAGCAAAATGGGGCTCTAACATAGATCAGGCCAAGTTCATTTTCTAAACCACTGATCATAATGCCTCACTTCCTGTCTTTCTTCAACATTAACTAGATTGAGAAGCAAACATAAGCTGGCTTTATGACCTTAAAATGGCCAGGCCATTTACCATGCTGCACAGGGTCCCCTGGACTCTCAAGTCCTGGGACACATAGCATGTTCTTCGCACCCCCCGGGATGGACCAAAGATCACCTGGGGGGAAAAAAGAGATTACTCACCCTCTTATCCCATATCCGTACATCACCGTCATGGCTGGTGGCAAGGCAGTTGGCATTTTTTTTATTCCACTTGACCTGGGAGGCACCCGCTGCAAAGAAAAATCAAGGGAAGAAAGCTGCTGCCCTCAGTGATGTCGGAAGTAGGCGCAGTACAACCAGGGGAGTCGGATAATGAGTTCTGGTTAAATAAGCACAGAACCCTTCATGTTTCTATGACTACACCAACTCCACCACGACAGATAAAATGAAGCCAAAAAGTAAATGAATTAACACATGGGAACAGGATCAGAGTCACCTAATTGAGGAAGTAATCTCAGGAAGAAAATCTACAGGTTACTCTGAGCAGAATCAGCAGGAAGTTGCCATTTTACAGCGAGTAGCAGAGCAAGTCGCTGCTGGCGGCTAAATGACTTGTCAGGCAACCTGACCTCTCCTAACCCCCAACCACTAACCAGAAGAGCCTCAGCTCTCACACCAGCTCTGTTCTATTTTTTATTTTATTTATTTATTTATTTGAGAGACAGTCTTGGAAAAACACAGCCTTAAGCTGAAGGTCAGGTGTAGAATTAGCCCTACCATTGGCCAGTTCTGCCTAACAGGTTACACACACCCTCAACTCTCATCTCCCCAAGGGCAGCATCAGACACAGCCACTGCTACCACGCTGAGTCAGGCCAAGAGAACTCCCTTGGCACTGTGCACTCAGTCCTTTTCCCACTCTGCAATACAGAGAGGTAGCATTAGTGACAAAAGAGAAACTTGTGGCAGGAGGAATAACATGAGATGCCAGAAAGGGGCTGAGACACATAGAAAACTGGGAAATAGTAGCACTTCTAGCTGATTCTTAATAAATCAAGTTAATGGTGTTAAACCAGAACCAAAGTGAGGGTGCTCTTCTTGCCCTTCTTGTCCCTGCTCACACAACACACAATAGTATTGCTTTGACATCTTTCCCTTTCACCGGGCGTTTATTACTAGGGAAAATGAGAGCAGATCCAGGGCTTCAGAGAGCAACCTCAGTCCAGAGTGTGTGATGAGCAAGGACTAAGAATCCAACAGGAAATGGAGACTCAGCTTGTCTCTGCCTAAAAATACCTTGTGCTGGTTTTGGTTAAGCTGTTTGTCTTTTTGCTTGAGACATAGGACATCTGAAGTCATCTAAGAATGAATGGTGGTTACTGACAGGAAGAACAGATTAAAAGACAAAGAACAAATGGTAGAAACCATGGAAGATAAAGCAAGGTAGAGCATTACTAGGGAGATTAGGTCTCTTTACAAGACAGAACATTAGCTAAAGGAGAAAGTCAGAAAGAAGAGCTTACACTAGCTCCTCTTGACAGTTACTTGAAGAGTTATAAGTTCACACTTTTCTCAGCAGGGGGCCCATCAGAACCCGACAGCTCCCAAAGGATTCTGGGAACCCCTAATCCAACCCCCTTTACTCAGCTCTTTATAGCAGGATCAACCAGAGGTCCCAGGCAGTAAGAGTTCTGAGACCCACAGAATACTCTGGAGCATACACAATATGACTCCCTACATGACCAAGGTGCTCATTGACAGATGGAGACCAAAGTCCCGGGGCAGCAGACAGTACTCAGGCTGCCCCGCTCAGGGAATGTTAGATTCAGCAGCTTATACAGGTCTACAATCCTTTCATTTGCCTCTTTTCTCCCAGGGTGGGTCGGCCACCCATGAGAAACCTCAGAGGAGCCAAAAGAAAAGAAGTCTCCTCCTTTTATTTCTTAGAAGGACCTATAACAATAAAGAAAGCAGTTAGAACAAGTGGGTTAAAAGAACGAACTCCTGGCTTGGCTCCCGTAGCACAGTCATTACGGCACCAGTCACATACACTGAGGCTGGCAGGTTCGAATCCGGCCCAGACCAGCTAAACAACAATACAACAATGACAACTGAAACAAAAAAATAGCTGGGCATTGTGGTGGGTGCCTATAGTCCTAGTTACTTGGGAGGCTGAGGCAAGAGAATTGCTTAAGCCCAAGACTCTGAGGTTACTGTGAGCTATGATGCCTCGGCACTCTACCCAGGGCAACATAGTGAGACTCTGTCTTAAAAAAAAAAGAGAGAGAATGAACCCCTTCCTTTTTATGGTTCCTCTGAAGCCAATCTAACTTAGAAACCTGTAAGTGTAAATAAATAAAGGCAGGGAAATGCTATTTAGGCATTATAGACCATTTGTATCTTTTTTCAGTTGTATGTCCTCGGCAGCCAGTCTATAAACACCTATGGGCGTGGAAGAGACTAAATAAATAGAATTGTTGAGCACTTAGCAGAGATGCACAGGTGTTTGATTCCTGTATCCATGCAACAAATATTTAGTCTCCCCTTATTCATAGTTTAGCTTTCCACAGGTCCAGTTACTGATAGCATATATGAGGTTCAGCACTATCTGATGTTTCAGGCATTCAATGAGGTCTTGGAACATAACCCCCAAGGATAAAGGGGGAACTACTGTATTAAGCATCTCCTTGAACCAGGCACAAATGCCTATAGTGCTCAAACAAAGAAACTGGTCCATAGCACAGAATAAGACAGGTGTGTTCCCTAACCTCACAGATCAGATAATCCAGCTGCTTAATATAATTATGATGCTGAATGCTTTTAAACAGAAGGCACAGGGGACAGAGGAAAACAGAAGAATCATGTAGAGTAATCATTTTAGAGCAAACACCAAATGTGTACTCGACTGTAGTAAGAAGATACAAAAGAACAGAATTTAAGAGACAGAAAATACATGTTTTTATCAAGGATGCCAAAAGACTGGTTATTAGGCTTTACCCCTGTGAGTAAATTATACCAGTTCTATACCCACATTCTGTTCTCAGGATATGGTGCCAATATTCCCTAATAACCCTAATTGAAAATTCTAAAAACAATCAACTCCAACTAAATAATGAAAACAGGTAGCTCAGGAAGTAATTTCAAAGACTGAGTTCGTCCATTCTATATTAAATGACACCACAGGGACGCAATCAGCATACTCTAGATTGTAGAGAAAACACAGGACAAACAATCTGGTTTCTTTAATGAATAAACTGCAGGAAAAGGAAAACAAACCCAAAAAAGAGAGGGAAAAGATGTCTACCACCTAAAAAGATGAGAAACATATTAACCACTTCAAGTATGGACTTTATCTGGATTCTAATTCAAATAATTTTTCAAATAATTGTAAAAAAAAAAAGCAAAAAAAGCAAAGGAGAGAGAACTATTGGGGAAATCTGAATACTGCTTAGATATCTCATGATAGTAAACAGCTACGGTCAATATTTTTAGGTAGGGTATTGTGGTTGCTTTTCTTTTATTTTAAAGGGATTCTTTTACAAACTATATACTGAAATATCTGTTGAGGAAATGATATACCTGCATTTTGCTTTAAATCACAAGAGGGATGATTGTGGGGATGAAACAATGGATGGAGGTAAAGATGAAATAAAATTGGACGTACAAAGACAATTGTTGATGCTGATGATGAACACAAGGCAGGTCATTTTTTTCCATTTTTATAAACATTTGAAATTTTCCACAGTAAAAATTTTATAAACAAATCAACTTGGGTCTTATCCTTGAATTCTGAAGTAAGTTCCTGACCTACACTGGACGGTCCTAACTCTAGTTCTGAGAGCAGCCAACAGCAAGCCCTTTGCAACATGGGACTTAAAATTCGACCCAGTCATGGAGGAAGGAATGGAATGCAGACAATCCAGGGTAGCACATACTCACCCACAGCAGATAGTGCCACGGTAGGTTTCCTGGTGTCTCTAAAATACAAAAAGAAAATACTAAATGGCTAAATCACAGGCACCATCCACCTGGTGTTTTATACCCTTTGCACATGTTTTGTTTTGTTTCCACTTAATCCATTTTCCTTTCAATGGGAACTTAGAGTTAGATCTGCTGTGAGGGTCTTAAAAAGAAGTGTAGGGCAGCGCCCATAGCAGTGGTTATGGTGCCGACCACAAGCACCGAGGGTGACGGGTTCGAATCTGACCCGGGACAGCTAAACACCAATGACAACTGCAATAAAAAAACAGCCAGGCATTGTGGCAGGCGCCTGGAGTCCCAGCTACTCAGGAGGCTGAGACAAGAGAGTCGTCTAAGCCCAGGAGTTGGAGGTTGCTGTGAGCTGTGTGATACCACAGCACTCTACCGAGGATGATAAAGTGACTCTGTCTCTACAAAAAAACAAACAAAAAAAAAAAGATGATGAATTTCACATTTTATGTCCTTTATCACAATTTTAAAAAAAGAACTACTCTGAATATAATGGGAGACAGAGAGTGAGGCCCTACGGTTTACCACAAAGTCAGAGGGGCAAATTCTCCACCAAATGGTAAAACTACAGAACTGGGCAGCACCCTGGGGCTTAGGAAGCCAGATGAGGCAAATCTAGGGCATCAGTTTACTGTTTAGAAAATCTGAGAAGGATTCAGTGTCTTCAAATCACGAAAATACTTTTCTGTGTAAATGAGGGATACGCCCTAATCTTGCTGCATTTCTCCCTGCTTAAGAGGATTCCTCTTTCACTTCTCCTAGATTTTGTGCTCTCCCCTCTGTCCGATCACCTCTACAGTGGCAATCGGTAATATCTACAATGCTGGGTAGAGTCAGCTGTACACATCTTTACCCCCAAGACAGACCCCTCTCACTGGTCTTTCTGATCTGTTCCTCCCCAATACCTGGTCTTGTCCCTCTCGCTCTACCTTTCAGTGAAAAGGTCACAAAGCTACCATCATGAGGGAAGTAGAGAAATGTGTCTGGAGGAGGGTGCAGCTTGCCCCCACACAGCAGGCCACTCTCACTCTAAAGGGAACTCTGTTCTCCAAAGGGCAGGGCCACAGACATCTAAGGCCCATGCTGGCTGGGCTAGGCCCTTGGCTGGGTGGCCCCCATACTCCTTTCTCCACGAAGCCTAAGCCTACAAAGGGGTCAGTAGGGCCCTTGTTCAGATAGGGATTAAGTAGAGACCTGAGCAGAGGTGTCTCTCAGCATCGCCTGCTGTGGCAGGTGTGTGTCTGTGCTGTCAAAATCCCTTGCCATCACCTGCCACCTCAGTAAACTCCAGCTCACCTTCCAAATGCCAGCTCCTGTGTTTCTTTGCCAAAGGGAATTTCTGGGCTGCAGACATCCACTTTGCAAATGTTTGTGACAGGCCTTAAATGCCAGGGAAATTAAGACTCCTGGGGGCATACGTCACCAATGACTGACAGCAAAGTACTCTACTTCCTTACCCCTGGGTGGGACACCTGTTGGGGAGGGGAGTTTCACACTAGTGCCTAGCACTCCCCATTAAGATTACACCCAGGTGGCTCAGTGCCTGTGGCTCAATGGGCTAAGGCGCCAGCCACGTACACCTGAGCTGGAGGGTTCGAATCCAGCCCAGCCCACCAAACAACAATGATGGTTGCAACCAAAAAATGGTCGGGTGTTGTGGCGGGCGCCTGTGGTCCCAGCTACTCGGGAGGCGGAGGCAGGAGACTCGCTTGAGCCCAGGAATTGGAGGTTACTGTGAGCTGTGATGTCACAGCACTCTATACAGGGTGACAGCTTGAGGCTCTGTCTCAAAAAAAAAAAAAAGAATACACCCAGGGCAGCACCTGTGGCTCAGGGAGTAGGGTACCAGTCCCTTATATCTGAGGGTGGCAGGTTCGAACCTGGCCCTAACCAAAATGGCAACAACAACAACAACAAATAAACAATAAAAAATAAAAGAAGATTACACCCAATCTGTTCAGTGTACCTGGTGGATAATGTACCCTTGATTTTGGGGATCTTGATCATGCCCCTTCTCTATGTCACCAGAATTTCTTTCACTCCTAAATGATATATTTACATTGAAATCTTTGTCTCAGGGTCTGCATCTAGGGAAAACCAAACTAAGATACTTGATCTCTAAAATTAACGTCTCAAATCATCCCATAACCGAGTGATATAACTCTTGATTTTTCTTACTTGATGTCCCATATGTAGATGTAGGTGTCCACGGAGCTGGTAACCAGGAGATCTGGCTCGAACACAGCCCAGTCCAAGTCGCTGGGACACAAGGAATAAACATTACAACAGAGAAAAGAAAAAACCTCAGATTCCACTACCAACGCACTGATAAATCCAGTTTCCAGTGGCTTCAGAACCTCATTGTTAATTGTGAATGAACTTCTTAACATGGTATAGGCTGGGAATCTTCAATGTTCTTTGGGAATGAACAAGATTTAATTGAATCTGGAAGGAGGCTTTCAGGCCCTGTGCCCTGTAGTTACCAGCTACACTACCTCCTGCTCCCAAAGAAGATATGGAAGTATTTCAACATAAAACAATCTCTCTCTGAATAAATAGATAAACAAGGGAAAAGTACACAATCTTCGAGTTACCACTTTCTAAATCGCACACCACCATGGGTACCTCGGTGAACCCAGCCTCTGTTAAGTAGCACCAAACTGCCATGCCACCCTGCAGCTCTCGAGGAGGGCGGCAGGTCCCTGGTGCCCCACTCACGCTCTTGTTCCTAGACAGGCAGCGACTCCACGGAACACCTTGCACAGGCCGGAGTTTGTCACCTTTCTCATCTCTTCCAGGTAAGCTTAACTCCCTGCCCTCTCTGCTGCTACTCCCCAGAAAATTTTTTCCCACCCCAAAAAGTTACCCAGAGAAACAGGGGATCAAGGAACACTCTGAAAGCAAATTGGAAGGGCTGAGCAGGAGCCCTTGTGGGGGTGCATCTGGGTAATAACTGTGATGCAAGAGTTCTGTGTGTAACCCACTGCTGCAGGGGAAGGGCACAGGGCTGCTTCCTCGTGTCTCCAAGTGCCCCTGGGCACTGCTGATCAGGACCAGGACTTTGCTGCAGAACTTTATCTACTTACTGTGGCAAAAGCCAGTTCTAAACCTCTACTCTTGACTGAGCTGTGTCTGTCCAAGTGTCTCCTGGGACTGGGGTCAACAGCTGCACAATGAACGTTCTTCACTGTGTTCCTCACCAGCGAACACTAAGGACCTGTTGGCCTCCCAGGCCAATGCACTCAAAGGGTCAAGCCAAGTGAGGAGAACAATGTCAATATTTCATGCCCCAAGGGACTATCACAAAGCCAGACAGGCCCAGGAACTGGATGGGGTTGGGGCCTACCTGATTACACGAGTATGGCCTTGCAAGGTTGTGCCCACTTCCCCACTGCCGTCTTTCCACTTATAAAGGTCGACCCGTTGGTTACTCTGAAAAGAGACGAGGGGAAGGAAGCAGTGGGTAGCACAAAGTGCACATCGGAGTACACACTGTCACTCGAGCTGCAAAGAAAAGGAAGTCCTACGGAAATCGATATGAAACCGATCAGCAGGGCAGAGAGCCTTCAGGTTGAACTTCGGAAAAAAGCTTTACTTATTTTATTTAAAAACAACTAAAATTAAATTAACATTGATTTGAGCTAACCATAGGAGGTAGAGGTGTGAATCCCAAAGTGAAAAAGAAGTACTCTCTTAAAAGGAACCCACCTCAAACATTCACAGCTGAACAGAAGGTACAGATTGTGCTCCAACCGCTAGTGGAACCTCCCCACCACCGAGGGTCACACTCATCTCTCCAGCTGCTGACACGCTGCATGTGATTTTTAGTTCACCCTTTCCACTATCAAATGCCCAAAGTCCATCTAGCATACTTCAGGAGCACAGGTACACAAGAAAGAAAAGAGAATCACCATCTGGAAGGTGACCTAGAAGGCTATATTAAATAAGAGTCCTTGAAATATGCCTATGTTGAATTTCTTAAAGGGTTAAGCAGAAAAAAACAGGGAAAATGAATCAGAGGAAACCACAACTACAATAGGAAAAAAGAGAAAAACGAGAGCCTCCATCAAAGAACACTTCACTTAGAAAAAACAAAACAGCAAAGGCTCTCTAAATATCATGAGTTCAGCTCGGCACCTGTGGCTCAAAGGGCTAAGGCACCAGCCACATACACCTGAGCTGGAGGGTTCAAATCCAGCCTGGGCCCGCCAAGCAACAATGACAGCTGCAACCAAAAAATGGCCGAGCGTTGTGGCGGTCGCCTGTAATCCCAGCTACTTGGGAGGTGGAGGCAGAAGACTCACTTGAGCCCAGGAATTGGAGGTTGCTGTGAGCTGTGACACCACAGCCCTCTATCCAGCGTGACAGTTTGAGGCTCTCCCTCAAAAAATAAACAAATAAATAAATAAGTAAATATCATGAGTTCATGAAACACACTGAACGAGAACAATGGTAAACCACTTAATAGTTTCTGAACTGATATGTATAAGACAGATTGACTTTCATTTCAGTTCAAGGACAGTCAGATGTATACGTTCTGAGATTTGTATCCTAAATGCCAGTTTCTACATCTAAATAGGTAAGGTTCTTATACAAAGGTTAGGATTCAAAATAGCTTTCAATGGGAAAAGGAATAAAAAGAAAAGTCCCTTCAACTTATAATATATTCCCTATCACTTCCAGAGGGTCTGCTAATGCCAGTCTATGTAGTAGGCGCCTTAATGAATTTGACCTCTGACCTTTCCCACCATCCTGGGTATCATCACCCACATTATAGATGAGCCCCCATGGCTCAGAAAGCTGAGTGGCTGGCTCAAGAAGAAACAGTGAATGTTAAAACTAGGTCTTGATCTCAGGTTTGCCTAACTCTAAAGCTCTTTCTCAAAAGGTTGCCTTCCAACCAAGACCAACTGAAGCAAAAAATAGATAAATTGAACTTCATCAAAATGAAAACTTCTTAGCCAGGCATTGCAGGCACCTGTAGTCCCAACTACTCAGGAGGCTGAGGCAACAGAATCATCTAAGCCTAGGAGTTGGAGGTTGCTGTGAGCTGTGAGACTCTATCTCAAAAAAACCAAAAAAAAAAAATGATAACTGCAACAACAACAACAACAACAACCAAAAAATAGCCAGGCGTTGTGGCAGACACCTATAGACCCAGCTATTTGGGAGGCTCAGACAAGAGAATTGCGTGAGTCCAAGAGTTTGAAGTTGCTGAGAGCTGTGACACCACAGCACACTACTGAGGGCGACATAATGAGACTCTGTCTCCAAAAAAAAAAAAAAATGATAGCATTTCATATGCACTAGGATGGCTATAATTTAAAAGAAAAAACAAAATAATAAATGCGGTAAGAACATGGAAAAACTAGAACCTTGCACATTGCTGATGGAAATATAAAATAGTTCAGCTACTGTGAAAAAGTTAGGTGGTTCCCAAGTTAGGTGGTTCCCTCAAAAAGTTAAACACAGAATTACCAGGTGACTGCAATTCCACTTCCAAGTGTACACCCAAAAGAACAGAAACAAGTACATCTACACGCATGTTCATATCAACACCATTCAATAGCCAGCCAAAATGTCCCTCAATAGGTAAACAAATTAGTATATACACACAATGGAATATTATTCAGTCACAAAAAGCAATGATATTCGGCAGCGCCTATGGCTCAGTGAGTAGGGCACTGGCCCACATACCGAGGGTGGCGGGTTCGAGCCCAGCCCCGACCAAACTGCAACAGAAAACTAGGCAGGCGTTGTGGCGGGTGCCTCAGCTACTTGGGAGGCTGAGGTAAGAGAATTGCCTGAGCCCAGGAGTTGGAGGTTGCTGTGATCTGTGTGACGCCATGGCACTCTATTGAGGGCGATAAAGTGAGACTCTGTCTCTACACACACACACAAAAAAGCAATGATAGGCTTGGCGCCTATGGCTCAGTGGGCTAAGGCACCAGCCACATACACCTGAGCTGGGGGGTTCGAATCCAGCCCGGGCCCACCAAACAACAATGACGGCTGCAACCAAAAAATGGCCGGGCGTTGTGGTGGGTGCCTGCAGTCCCAGCTACTTGGAAGGCAGAGGCAGGAGACTTGCTTGAGCCCAGGAATTGGAGGTTGCTGTGAGCTGTGATGCCACAGCACTCTATCCAGGGTGACAGCTTGAGGCTCTGTCTCAAAAAAAAAAAAAAAAAAAAAAAGCAACAATATTCCGATAGCTGCCACAATGAGGAGGAACTCCAAAATAAGAAGCCAGAGCCAAAGGCAACCCAGGAGTTTGAGGTAACAGTGAGCTGAGTATATCATGTACTATACTCCAGCGTGGGTGACAGTTCAAGACACTGTCTCTTTATTAAAAAAAAAGATTAATTTTCAAAAAACAAACCAAAGGCGCCTGTGGCTCAACAGGCTAAGGGGCCAGCCACGTACACCTGGGCTGGCGGGTTCGAATCCAGCCCAGGCCGGCTAAACAATGACGGCTGCAACCAAAAAAAATGGCTAGGCGTTGTGGCGGGCGCCTGTAGTCTCAGCTGCTTGGAAGGTGGAGGCGGGAGACTTGCTTGAGCCCAGGAACTGGAGGTTGCTGTGAGCTGTGATGCCACAGCACTCTATCCAGGGTGGCAGCTTGAGGCTCTGTCTCAAAAAAGAAACCAAAAAAGCTATCTTCTTCCTTCCCACTCCTGAATAAATGGAGTGTTAATCCAGCCAAGTACTCAGTAGTCAGCCTGTATCGCTGGTTCCCAATCAGGGGCGATTGTACTTGCTGAGACATGTGACAATGTCTAGAGACAGTTTTGGTTGTCACAACAAGATGGAGGGAAGATATTACTGGACGTAGTGGGTAGAGGCCAGGGATATTGCTAAACATCCTACAATGCACAGGATAGTTCCCACCAGAAAGAATTCCCTGGTCTAACATGCCAAGGTCAGGAAAACCTGGACTAAGCAACCAGGGCCACAGAGTGACAGGGGAGCCACAGGGGCCAAGAGTATAAGCCAGTAAAAACAACTCTTTTCGAACCCCCAGGTAAGAGGCAGAGAAGGCCTGTAATCCCAGCACTCTGGGAGGGTGAGGTGGGTAGGTTGCTTGAGCTCAGGAATTTGAGACCAGGCTGAGCAAGAGGGAAACCTCATCTCTAAAAACAGCCAGATGTATGACAGGTGCCTATAGTCCCAGCTATTTGAGAGGCTGAGGCAAGAGGATTGCTTAGGCCCAGGAGTCTGAGGCTGCTCTGGGCTATGACACCATGACACTCTATCAAAGGTGACAAGCGGAGACTCTGTCTCAAAAAAAAAAAAAAAAAAAGAGGCAGAGAACAACAAAAAGGCAGTGTTGGCTCGGCGCCTGTGGCTCAACGGGCTAAGGCGCCAGCCACATACACCTGAGCTGGCGGGTTCGAATCCAGCCTGGGCCCGCCAAACAACAATGACGGCTGCAACCAAAAACTGGCCAGGCGCTGTGGCGGGCGCCTGTAGTCCCAGCTACTTGGGAGGCAGAGGCAAGAGACTCGCTTGAGCCCAGGAGTTGGAGGTTGCTGTGAGCTGTGATGCCACGGCACTCTATCCAGGGTGACAGCTTGAGACTCTGTCTCAAAAAAAAAAGCAGCCATGCCAGACAATCCTTTATTGAGATCTGTGTAACCCTCCCCACGTGGCCTGCCCAGTGCTGATGAGGCCTTCAGAAGGGCCGTGTTCATTCATTTAGCCAACTCCACTCAACGCGTGCTGGACTGAGGCACTGTGCTGCCCAGAGGACGCCCAGGGAGACTTCGCTTCTGTCTTGAAGGAGTGCCGGGGCCGAGGGGAAGTCCCAAACGTAAATCAGGACAGGGCACTAGAACAGTGTTGGGAAGAGCTGGGGGGAAAGCAGGGCCCGGAACTTGGGTGAGGTGGGGCAGGAGAGCTTTTGGGGCTGCTGCGTAGGTCTGAGTTTCTTCTATCCTTTATCCCGTCAATGAAAGTCTAAATAAACAGATTGGAAAGAACTGAATGCTATTCATTCAGTTACTGAACTTAGTTTTGGATGTGTGCAGTACTTTATGTACATAATCTCATTTACTTCTCAGAGCATTGTTCAGGGTTCATGTCCTGATGGCCTTTCCTTTTACAGAGCAGAGGAAAGCGAGGCAGGCAGAGTGAAATCATCGTGGGGACCACAGAGTGAATGGAGGGGAGGATTCGAACCTGGCTGCACAAATCCAGCTCGTGATTTTCGCTTCTTCCACTCAGGTCCCTGGGTTTGGACTCAGGCCCCCACTGCTACAGGAGATGAGTTAAGTGGTGCCTAGACGTCGATTTCACAAGGGAGAAAATCACTCCCTTTTCCATTTATTTTTTATTCCCCTGTCATTTTCCCCCAACTCCCTAAAAAATTTTCCAAAAGCTTCAACTTGGCTTAACTTTGCTAATCTGTCTTTCTAAGGAAACTCTTAGAAAGAAATGTAACCCTCTGCGTGCAATATCATTTCAAAAGGAATATTTATTTTTATACTCACCTTCTATTTATGGCAAATGATATTGGCTTCCCATATCTCTGTGTGATGCAAAGTT
Organism: Arctocebus calabarensis; assembly: GCA_963573935.1. Taxonomy (NCBI): domain Eukaryota; kingdom Metazoa; phylum Chordata; class Mammalia; order Primates; family Lorisidae; genus Arctocebus; species Arctocebus calabarensis. The sequence goes on from CAUYON010040608.1 coordinate 15,159, forward strand.
TCCTGTAAATCTTATTGAAGTAAAACATCTATTGAAAGAAAAATATTAAGTCCAGATAGGATGCAGATGTGGCCAAGTTGTGAAGGTCGTGTGGGAATTCATGATTTGGGGGACTCCTTCCTCCTCCAGGGAGGAATGAAGGAGGATAGATAAAAGCCAGACAACCACCAGGGGAAAATTTTAGCATTCTTTCACCTAGGAGTCAGAGGGCTGGTAATTCTGGCTCATTTGCTGCCTTCTTCTTTGCTTATATTTGAGAAGTCACATGCCAAAGTATTAAAGAATTTGATTTCATGGTCCCTGTCCCAGACATGGACTGATTGATAACTTTATAGTCACCTATCTGCATTGGCAGTGGGAATAGGAAGTGGTTGAAAGTGTTATCCTAAAAACTGAAAAGAATGATGAATAATTTGTATGCAGAGGGCCTTAATAGGGTAATTTAGTTCTTAGAAACAGCTAAACTCTCCCGTTATATGTCGACTTTGATTATATCTCAAGTTATCATTTTTTTGTTTGTTTTCATGCCAGTCGAAGAAATATCCATTTAAACTTCTTAACGCAACAGTATAAAAGTTTAACTTAAAAGTATAACTGGACAGTTTATAGCTCACTATATGGTGATTCTATTTTTCTTTTTTTCTTTTTTTTTTAAAAGACAGCGCAATTACATTTTGGTAAGATTGAGACTTCAGTGCCTCTCGGTATATTTGTCAGGACAGATTCACAAGTAGTTTGCACGTGTTCATGAACAAATCAGGTTAGTAACACATTGAAACCAGCACAGATGGATTGTCCTCATCACCCCATAGACAAAACAGTCAGGAGCGGGTTTGGTGCCGTAAGCACAAGTGGCATGGTATAATGAAGTTGTATTCCATTAAGTTCCTGTGTACGGGGAGCAAAATGTCATCACCTGAACATGGCTGCATTTCTGTGATACAACCTCATCTGCTCCGTCAACTAGTTTTGCTCTGATCAATAAGCAGTTTTCTGTGGCCTTTCACCGCTGTCAGATGTCACTGAGTGATGTAAACGCACGTCAGAAACTAGAAAGTTGACAGCTCACCCAGAGTGGGAAGGGGACGAGGGGAGGGAAATCGCTGCTGGAGACGTGGTTGACAGCTGACATCTCCTCCGGGTAGCCGATTGGATACTGTAGCAGCCGGCACTTTCCCATATAAACATGAAGGAAAATGATCCTGTTATGTGTAAAATACAGAGCAGATGTTTTAAAATAATGTAAGGGAAAAAGTAGTCTCATAAACCATAGCGTAGTGATTGTACAGATCGGGTAAAATATACTACAAATAATTTGTTGCTGTTTTTTGACTTAAGAACAATTAAGGCAAAGGAAAATATTGTGTTTCTACCCATTTTTTTCCATCACCCACTGCCAGAAATGTAATTAGGAAAGTTTGTCAGTCCAGAAAGAGATGTACCATAAAGACATTTTATTGTAACAGTATTCATACGATAGAGTATTATGTAGCAATAAAAGGAAGGTCTTTATGTCCTGTTAGGGGAAGACTGTCAAGGTCAACTCCTAGGTAAAAAAGCAAGAGGTGAAAGAGCATGTAATGTTCTGCCTTTTGTACAGAAGGGAAGGACGGAAGACTGATGTTCGGATTTGCACGTGGCGAGGCTGAAAGGCTCTGCTAACAGTGAGTGCTTGAAGGGGTCGTGAAGCGTGGGACCCAGTCAGAGAGTGGTCAGCTTACAAGGGAGACTTTTCACTGTATACCTTTTTATTTTTTTTTCCTTTTTCAACCATATGAGTGTATTACTTATTCAGAATATTAAGTTATAAAAAGATATTTATTCCTCATATGAAATTATCTAAATATTTAAAAAGAAGCACAGTGTTACCATATTACCAAAGAACACATATCCCAAGAACACTCTAGTTAGATTCTTGATTACCAAAACTAGAAAAGACATTCTGGCATATTAAATTGAGGGGTTATAAAATCTCCTTTCATACTGGTTTAAATGATTTTAATGTCATTGACAAACATTCAGGAACACTTAAAACATAAAAGTTAGAATACCTATTATTGGTTGCTCACCGCATGTTACATGCCATACTCTGTGTTGCATACGTGATAACTTACTTAAATCCTTGCAGAGAAAATATTATTGTCTTTATTTAGAATATGAAAAAACTGATTGTCAGAGAGTTTAAATAACTTACTGTACGTGGGTCATACAGCTGGTAAGTGGGAAAGCCGGAATTTGAAAGTAACTCCAGGATCTGAGCTCTGAGTGACAGGCACAGACCCCTGAGCATGTGTACAGCCTGGCCATCTGTATGAGTAAAGTGCAAAGTTAAATCCCTGGTCTGGTCCTTCATTGCCAGGCATCCCTGTTAAGGCAACTTTCTCCCACCATGTACATTTCCTTTTAGTGCATAGTTTAGTCATAATTATCTGCTTGCAGTTGGTTAATTTGGTTAATTTATCTCTTCCTTCAGTTCAGGGTGAGAGACCTTGTCTCTTTTGCTGCCCACTACATCCCAGCTTAGAGTCTGGCCCAGGGAAAGTACTTGCTGAAGTAAATGACTCTGTGACTACAGACAGATCCTCTAGGTTACATGACATTCGGGTGGTTATCTTCTACAGATTACCTAATGGAATAATTCTTTCTAGTGCATGCTTTTCACTAATGAGGAATGCAACTTTGAGGCCAGCATGGATTGAGAGCTGGTTGGTTCCAGGCAGAAAGATATCAGTTTATTCTATAAATAGTGAACCATCACTTTAGTATTAGGAGTACAGATATAAAGAGAGAAGATTAGGAAGTTGAGAAAATCACCAGAGATAAAGTTTACTTTGAGAATGGGAAACTTAATTGAAAGAAAATCCAGTGGAATAAAGTTGCATTAGAACTTTAATCTTACTATTGTGATGTTTAGGGATCAAAGTTCTCTTTGCTTTGTGCGCGGGTGTCCTGAGACCTCCATTCTCCTAGGCTTATTCCCTGGTCAGCCCAGGCTACTGGTTCACAGCCATCCCCATCTCTACTGCCTTTTGTTTTCATTTTTACTTTTGAAGTTCTTTTCCTGTTCATTTCAAGAGCAAGGTTTTACAGTTATGGTAGTTATTCCAAATTAGGGTCCACAGGAGATAGCTCAAGGGAATCTTCTGTTTTTTTTCCCAAGGGAATCTTCTAGATGGTGGCCACAAGATTGTCTTAGCTGAGGGTAGGATGAATCTGGACAGAGGGGATGAGATTTCCTTTGAGCATTATGTTTGCCCTCAGAAAGTTTTTGATTTTTCAGATTTTGGATTTTGGGATTAGGGATACTCGGCCTGTATGTGAAAAATGGTGCTCTGGATGTTGCCCTTTTGTTCCCCACCCACCCCCTTCCCTAAGTCTGGCTTAGGTTACCATCTCTGTCCTCACACACCCCTTAAGGTACTTTCTACCACGCAGGAGAAGGCTTCAGATGCCTGCGCTCCTGTCCCCGACTCCAATTCATGTCCTGGGTAGGGAAACAGACTCCTCATTGGTACTTATTTCTGATACTGCAGAATCGTGTCACCAGCCTGGTCATCACCTGGTTTTTACAGGAACCCATAGTTGTTCATTGTAGCACAGTGATCCCAGTCGTAAGTAGAATCCATTGTTTCCCTGATGAACACTAGTCTGGAGATCATAGGTGCTGGTCCGACTTTCTATGAATCCTGTCGTAGGGACACTCGGCATGCACAGTTAACTTGGAGACCTCACATGTCTCTTTTGCAAGTATTCTTTCTTCAGAGGACAACTCAAATATCATTAGTTCTTCTCTTTCAAAATCCAGTTTCTCCAGTGGATTAATTACCTCAGTGGTTACTCTGGTATTCCTGCCCACACCAAGCACCCCGCTCTTTCGTTTTCTTTTTTTTTTTTTTTTTATGCTTAATGACCAATTTTATTAATTTCTGTGCATATAATCCTTTTTTGTGTTCCAGGTCTTCCTTTTTGCTAGAGGACATTTTCTAGCATTAATTTTATTTATTTATCATTACTATTAAATCATAGCTGTGTACATTAGTACAATCAAGGGTTTCAATGTGTTGGTTTCATATACAGTCTGAATTATTTTCATCTAACTGTTTAACATAGCCTTCATGGCATTTTCTTAGTTATTGTATGAAGATATTTGTATTCTGCATTTAGGAAAGGGGCAAGGGAGAGGAGGGGCGAGGTTGGGGTGGAGGGAAGATAATTGCTGGGGTCACACCTATGGTGCATCTTAGAAGGGTACTGGCGAAACCCCACCCTTTCTCTTTTTTTTTGCAATTTTTTGGCCGGGGCAGGGTTTGAACCCACCACCTCTGGCATATGGGGCCAATACCCCTCTTCTTTGAGCCACAGGCACCACCACCTCACCCTTTCTTGATTTGCTTCCTTTTCTCTGGGAACACCTGCAAACTGCTGGAATTGCACTGCCTTCTTTGCCCTCAAGGGGCGCCACATATTGCAGGTGAGCCGGAGGACCACTAGGTGGTGCTCTTCCCCCCCACCCCCCACCCCGGGACCAGTGCCTCGCAGACCTACAGCGGTTTTATCCCACATCACCACCAGCAGAGCAGCCATCTCTGGGTCTTGTAGGGATGGAGAAGGGAGAACAGCCTTTCAGGAGAAAGTTTTAAAAGGTTCTGGTGATTTCATTTTGCCAACTGTCAAAATGCCAACTGTCTTTTATCCCCACATGTTACTGTTACTTCTTGATCACTTCCAGGAGTCTCATGGTTGAGTCCCTGGGGTCTTCTAAGTATAAACTCTTGTACTTTTCCTAACAGATGCAAATAATGTAACCTAATCATATGAACTCTTTTATCAACCCGAAATAAATAAATAAAAGTAAAATCCACTAACAGTAATTTTCAAGGATACAATATATTGTTATTAACTATAGTCACCATGTTATATGTGCTGTGTTAAATAATTTTAATCTATGTGGTTAATATGTTTATCATAAGATTCTTTTATTTTTCTGTGTATATCATGTTTTTCATAATAATGTGATGACAGTGAAACATACCAGAGCATTTAGAGTAAACAAAATATTGAACATGAATTTTATGTGAATTATGGTGGTGATTTCCTACCTTAGTACACATCTTTTCTTTGATTTAATAAATTAGAATTCATGAAATTAAAACATAAAATGCCAGCTATCCACTCTTCTCTTTAAACTTTTAAAGCCCCAGCTTTTTTTTTTTTTTTTGAGACAGAGTGTCTCTAAATCACCCTCGGTTGAGTGCTGTGGCGTCACAGCTCACGGCAACTTCAAACTCTTGGGCTTAAACAATTCTCTTGCCTCAGCCTCCCAAGTACCTGGGACTACAGGTGCCTGCCACGACGCCTGGCTATTTTTTTGGTTGCAGTTGTTGTTTGGCAGGCCTGGGCTGAGTTGGAACCTGCCAGCTCTGGTATATGCACCTTTGGGGCCCTATCTGCTGAGCTACAGGCGCCAAAGCCCCAGCTTTCTAATAGTTATAGGAGCGACTTCACTTTTTAGTTGGTGATGGTCTGAGGTTGGCTTATAATTCCCAGTGTTATCTGGACTCTGCCTGCCATAGCTGTTCTTCATCCCTGGTTCCCCATTAAGTCCAGGCTCACAGCCTCAGTTGTTTGGTGAGTCTGTTTCTTTTGTTAAACTAACCTGTCCTCCTTGCCTCGTCCTGGCCTCCACCCTCAACTCAGGCTTCAGCCCTTAGTTCCCTCACCACCTCCCCAGAGCCTTAGCCCTGACTCGGGTCTCTGGTCCCTTGCTCTCAAAGCTCTGTCTTTCCCTTCAGAGTTTCTCTAGGATGATTCATTGTGCCCTTAGTTCACTGTAATTCCCAGCATCTAGCACATGTTTACACATAAAAGTCATCAATAAATTTTTACTGAATAAACAACGTAACTAGAGCCAGAAGTGAGAGTAAATGATGTAGCCGAGATAGCACAGCCACTTAATATCAGAATTAGGACCAAACCCACTGCTCTCTCTGCGGTATCTGTTTTTTGTTTCTTTATTAGTAGTCTGGGTCTACCTCTGTGACTTGTTCATTCTGACTGCGCGAGGAAAGCGTGCTTCTGACTTTGTTTCCAGGGAGACGGACCAGGAGCTCTGCTTTTCATCCACAGCCCTTCTGTGTAGTCGGCCCCTTCTGGTACATTTCCCGTGTCCCCTCTAAAGGTCCATCTCTGGGGGACTGCTTTATCTCTTGGCATCCGAAAACTAGAACTTGAATATTTCAGTTTTCTTAATTCTTTAAAGAGACTTCAGGTTTTGTGTTTTTGTATTTTAGAAACCTTTATTTTGAGCCTTGATCTTGATGCTTATCTTTACATAGTCAACATGGGACCTTTATTTTTAACATTCTAAATCCCAAATGTTGGGTTATTTCCTTTTGTGTGCGTGTGTGTTATTTCTATGGTTAATGACATCCTAGTGCTTACTGATGTACTTTAAAGAAAAAGCCTATTTACTTAACAGCGGTGTGGTGTGTAGTGTTTTCCCAAAATACAGTCCCTGAACAAAGACTGGGTTTGAATAGTAATCCTTCCTCCCCTGAGCTGCTTGGGAAGTGTCAGCGCTGTGCTCGCGTGGCGTACTCCGCTGCGATCTTTTTTCTCATCCCTAGATTGTACAGAGTATTTACTAGCTGACCTTCCTCCGTCACTGGGATCTATAAACGCTCTCTGCCACCTCCCAACCCATTTGCTCTTGAAGTATTTGAAGACTGCTCCCTCCGTCAGGCCTGTCCTTGCTCCTCAGACTCCATAGGGAGATCTCTTGTCCGGCCGTCACTTCTCCATGAAAAAGACCCTATCTCATTTGACAGTGACGTTCATAAAATGGGCACCCAGAGTCAAGCACAGTACACCGTTGGCAGGTGTTCCTGTGTGGACCCGGCGTCCTGGTGCGCAGGTGTGTGCACCTTGTAACATGATTAAAGGAAGGAGCGTGTTGTTTGCTTGCAGGTTTCTGTTCTCTCCTACCCTTCGTCGTCCAGTTTGGCTGTCAGGCATTCAGGAAGGAAGATGTGAAGACAACCACTGAAGTTTGGATTTAACTTTGCAGAAAAATCTTCAAACCATGGCGGTGACAGTGCTCATCATAAACTTTTTTTTTTTTGAGACAGCACCTCAAGCTGTCACCCTGGGTAGAGTGC